>JANHFL010002558.1:117791-130817 GCA_032468155.1 Oxyrhabdium leporinum | reverse complement strand
TCTGAGTCTCCACACAGCCTGTTTTGGATGCAGGTAAGTGCAGGACGCACACAGAGGCTTGGGGAGGGTGAAAAATAGGCCTGGGAAGGCTGGCAACCTCTGGAGCCCGGGGAGGCCATTTTTGCCCTCCCAGAGACTCGAGGAAAGCCTCCAGAGCCCGGGGAGGATGAAAAGCTAAACAACTAAAGCTAAATAGGTCACTGAACACCCAGACTTATGGTAGGAAGACATATAAATGACCCCACAAAAAATGGTGTCAGGCTTTGAACTACCACGTCAGCAATGGACAATCCTGAAGAGGATTTGCACCTCACACGGCATCTGCTGGAACTCTCTGTATTAATGGGGCATAGTATCCTCCCCTCAGTGTGACTGCAGCCTCCCATGTCAAACTGTAGACCACACATTATGACCGACTGTAAGTTTTGAGGCATATACCAGTCCAGTACCTGATTTTTTTTTCAGTATAAACAGTGCTGCACTTCAATGGCTAGATGGCCTTGACACTGGTATTTCAATATAGAACTTTTTAACCTTTGTATTTTACTGTGTTTTATTAATCTAGGTGAAATGTTAATATATATTGCTAGTCCATATATGACTTGCCATATGCTAAATAAATATGTAAGTAATTCGCTATGGCTGTTTCACAACCATTCATAATTATCCTCAAGCTTTTTAGCTTTTCCCAAAGCAGGAACAAATCATTGCTCTCCCTATTTGGTTTTCTGACATACTTCACTGTATTTTGAATCTAAATAGAGTGGTGTCCTATGATGAAAAGTCTTTTGCTATTGGAGTCCAATTCCTGTTGATGAGATTACTGGGTGAGTATCAGCTGAGGTCTGCCATCCTAAAGTTATTTATAAAGCAATAACCACACTGAACATAGTAGGGATTTACATTTGAGTATACATGCAAAGGTTGTTGGTAATACTATTTGAAGGTTTTTATCAGAAATGTGTATAGGTAGTCCTCAATTTACAACCACAATTGAGCCCAAAGTTTATGTTGCTAAGTGAGAAAATTGTTAGGTGAGTTTAGCCCCATTTTATAACTTTTTTTGCCACAGTTGTTAAGTGAATCACTGCAGCTGTTAAATTAGTAACCCAGTTGTTAAGTGAATCTGGTTTCCTCATTGACATTGCTTGTTAGAAGGTCACAAAAGGTGATCACATATCCCTGGGGCATTGCAACCGTCATAAATATGAACCAGTTACCAAGCATCCCAATGTAAATCACATGACCATGGGGATGCTGCGATGGTGTGAAAAATGGTCATAAGTCACTTTTTTCAGTGCTGTTATAACTTTGAATGGTCACTAAGTGAACTGTTGCAAGTCAAGGGCTACCTGTAGTTCCTATGGTCATCCCAGGTAAGATTATTTTTAAAAAGAACAGGGATGGAGAGCAGGACAAAAACATTATAGGAGTTAAATCTGATTTTTTTCCCCAGGATAATTTTTAAAAAATGAGGATCTAGAAACTTCTGCCCAACAGATGTTTTGGGGTTCTATAGATTCATAAAATTGCAAGGGTCCATTTAGGCCATTACGTTCAACCCCTTATTTAGTACAAGAATCCAAATTAAAGAATTCCAGAAAATTGGATGGCTAGCCATATGCTTGCAATTATCAGGTAAAAGGGAGCTCTCTGTACAGTTTGTTCCATAACTGAACTTCATCTAGTGTTAGAAAATCAGCCACAATGAATAAATTATGTATTCTAGTTTGAAGACATGACATTTAGTTCAAAACAGGACTTACCATTCTCTATATGTTGTTGGGCTGCACCTTCCTTCAAATGCAATCAAAGTCACTGTAAATTTGAACAGACTTAGAAATTCAATTATCTAAACACAATTGTCTAGCTCCAGTAATGAGAATTGGATTCCAACCACATTTGGATAATTCTTCTTCTCCCCCCCACATTTCACATACGTATAGCTGTTTCCACCCAGGACAATACCAGCAGCTTTCAATCCTTAAGTAATTTCTCCTTTTCTTTGCTATGCTGAATATAATGTTGTGGCCAAGCATAGATTTGGGATTGGTAGGAAAATAGTCAAAGACTTATTGAAAACAGTGTGTTCTAAATGGAGAAGATGATGACTCAGAAACTCATTGGCTGGATGTACATATTGTGATAATGTTTCTTTAAAAAATATTTTAATTGCTTTTAATCAACAAATAAAGGAGAAGAAATTAAATTAATTGTAATCTGAATCCAGTCTTGATTCAGATGATTCCTTGATTATTTTTCCCTTGGAAGAAATATGACTAACAGATAAAAGGTTTTTGTTGAGTTGGTCCATTGGGGTTTTTGTGAATGTGTAAAATGTGTAGTGTTGTGTACTTGGTGTGTGAAATACTAGTGAAATACTAATAAGTTTTCTTTCTTTCTTTCCAAGCCTGGTTGCCAGCACCTACCCTCTTTGGCATCCTGATTGACTCTTCTTGCATATGGTGGAAGAAAGCCTGCAACAGTAAGAGTGGAGCCTGCCATTATTATAACAATGGCTTCTTTCGCAGCAGGTAAGAGATGGGAATAGTGATAGTTCTCTGTGTGAATTAGACAAGGACTTTTCTTATCTGGGGTAGACAGAACTGATGGACAGCTTGCCTTCTATAAATCATATCATAAAGCCAGTATTTACCGGGCCCTTCAAAAAGGCCGATGTCCATTAATAAATTAGTAGTAGTAGTAGCAGGGGTGGGCTTCAAAAACCTCAGCAACGGGTTCGCTGCCCGGTTGCTGGGTGGGCGTGGCCATGGTGGGCGTGGCCTAGCAGGCCTCCTGCACCATGGTGAGGGGGGTGTTTTTGCCTTCTCCGAGGTCCAGAGGCTTTCCTGGAGCCTCTGGGAGTGCGAAAACAGCCTCCCCCAAGCTCCGGATGCTCTAGGGAGACTGGAAACGACTCATTTCCAGCCTACCCGAACTTCTGAGCAGCTCGATTTTTCCCTCCCTGGGGTCCAGAGGCTTTCCTGGAGCCTCTGGGAGTGCAAAAATGGCCTCCGGATGTTCCAAGGAATCCCGTTTTTTTCTCTTCCCGAGCTTCCGCGCGCCCTGCATTTACCAGCATCCACAGCGGGCTGCGTGGAGACTCCTGGGAGGGATGGGAGGGGAGGGGCAGAGTGGACAAGGCCAGCCAGGAGTGGGATTTGGGGGTTCAGTGATCCCCGCAGAATCTTTGCTAAGGGTACGCCCGAACACCCACAAACTTCCAGCAGCCTATTCCTGAGTAGTAGTAATAGTAGTAGTAGTAGTAGCAATAGTAGTATCTGCAGCATAATCTAACTTAATAATTTGCCCAATATTTTCTGCATTGTGCTTAGCAATCAGGGTGCAAGTCTGCTGTGCTAAAATCACTTTTAAGCAATGTAAATAAGATGAAAAATTAATAATTATGAAGCTTAAAACAATAGCAGGAAAAACTTCTGTTCACAATGTGGCTTTGCTCTGGTTGTCTCTTAAAAGACTTTGATGCAGTTATCACTGCATCTGACTATGTATGAATAAAGGTGGTTGATGCCTGAATCTTCTTGGCTCTGCTTTCTCATGTTTAGCCCCCACCCCCACCCACCCCATTTCTTTGATTGCTGCTCTGCCTTTCCATCTGTATTGGCTGAATCTGAAGGCTGATGTTGTTGTTTAATCGGCTTAAGAAATGTACTATTTTGGGGGAGATAAGAATTATTTATGCTCCTGGAGCCTAATGTGTGAATATCTTGGCATTCCTTTACAACCACTTAGGATTTTTATGTACATGCACACAAAATCATTTGAGAAGACTTGTTTTGACTTGGTTTTTGAGGAGAAGGTAAATTCCCAGAAATTCCCCCATCCCTTTTTCTCAGAACTTTTGCCATGTGTCTCTTCTGTAAGCACAATTTGCTCATATCACTTCTCTGAGAGGACCCCCCATCCTAATGCAAAAATACTGGCGTCTTCTCAAAGATGCTATCTTTTTCACTTACTTTTAAGCATATTTGTTGCAGGCTTCAGGGAAAATATATGAACTGCCATTGTAGTGTATTTTACTGGGTCTGGGGGTTAGACCCACATGCATATTCCTACTGGAAATTAGAGTTTACTGGGTGACTTTTGCCTGTCAGTCACCCTATGCTCAAAATGTCTGGTAGGGTTATTGAATAAAATGAGAGAAGGCCACCTGTCCCCCCTCCATGATTTTGAAATACATTGGCTTTTTCGGGCAATGTTTGTGTATTGAATGCTATAGGAAAGTTCTGTGATTATGAACGTGAACTAGCTGTGGCTATTCATCACTAAATAACTATTTCCGGGACAGGCCCTTTAAGGGTGTTGGGAAAGTATATTCTCAAAGATTTAATTTGAGGATGAGGACTTCCTCCCCTTCATCCTCAGGCTTCTGCCATCTACAAGGGAAGCAAACTCCTGCGGTGCACAGCACTTGCAAAGAAGAACTACAATAGAGAATTTAACTAACACAAATAGATAAGAAAAAATGGAATGCATCTTGTCCGGAAATCCCCAGTAATGTTCCATGAAGTCTGTGTCAGGAGTAGGGACATACTGTATACTCTTTCTGCCTTTGACTCATGCCTGTCTCTGGCTAGGTGAAGTTAAGAAAACAAGCTTGGCTGTCAGTACATTAGCAATTTCCTCCTTGGGATGCAGATGGGTTGAGCTTTCCTTCCATCCCACCAAACAAGACTCCAGTAACCCCAAAATCAGTAAAGCTTTGAGACTTTAATCAGTAACAAAGGAAGTCTTTGCAATGGCCCTTTGGCATCTCTTACCACATTCTCCAGTAACTGCTCCGTTGGTGCGTCAGGAGATTCACCTCACAAGGAATCTCAGATATTTCCTAGCATACCAGCCGTGGGAGTGAATTAAGAATCCATTGAGTATAGCCTCAGCCAAGATCCTGATTTTCAGTTCCTTCATTCCTACTCCCAAGGAACAACTAGGAGGTGGAGGTGACTTCCCTTCCTAGAATAGAGCAGTTAATTGGGGCTAACTGGGTAATGGGGAACGAATAGTAATGCACAGTTCCACAGCTACTCAGGGTGCAGACACTTGAGTAAAAGCCATCTGTAGAGGAGCTCTCCAACCTGCTGCCTCCAGATGGGACATAAATGGTCAGAAATCTATGGCTTGCAGTTCCAACACATGTAGCAGTACCAATTTGTACATAATGGAAATTGGAGACTCATATCATTGGTGGTTGGGAAGATTGCAGTATGGATTCAAGGAAGGAAGGAATTTTGTCTTAAAATGAAAACAATGGAAACCAGTCTGGGGCAAGCATATTCCTGCCTTTATAATAAAAAATCATTAACTTGGCTTGCACATCTTATGCTCTCCAGATAGCAGAAAATATTTGGGCACACTGAATCACACATACTAACCCTTATCTGCCATGATAGGAACTGCTTCACTAAGTAACTATGAATTCCTCACCTGTATAGTATTGCTGTTATCTTATAACCTCATTTTTTTTCTTTTTGAAAAACCATATGACTAGGAGTTATCTGGAAGTTCAGAACAGCTTGATCCTGGAAGACTTGTTACTGTAATGCCTGCCAGGTGTAACATAACGCTTCATAAAATGATTGAAAAATTACTATTTATCTCCACCTCTTTGTTAAGTCTCCAACATAAATATTACAACACTTTTGGGATACTTATTGGAGGGAAACTGCTTTCTGTCCCTAAAACAGGAATCTCTCCCCCCATTCTGTCTTCTTTTCTTGACAACATAGAATCTCATAGAATAACAGGTTTGCAAGGGACCTGGGAGGTCTTCCAGTCCAGCCCCTGCTCAAACAGGAGGCCTTGTATTATTCAAGACAAGAAGCTGTCCTGTCTCTTCTTGAAAACTTCCAGTGATGGAGCACCCACAATTTCTGGAGGCAAGCCATTTCACTGGATTAATTGTTCTCGCTGTCAAAACTCACATCCAGACTGGAACTTCCATTTTCATAGAAACTGAAGTTCATAGTTCTGCATTCAGATCTGACTTGAATCATTTTGGAAGCGTACAGAACTTAAAACAGAGCATTTTGAAACAGTTAAAAAATATTGAAGTAGCCAGTTCCAGTGAACCATTTGCTTTGCAATCGGGTAACTTTTTGGAGTTCAAAACATTTTGTTTCAAATTCAGCATTGGTTAGTTTAACATGCTTTTGCAAATCACTCATTTTTTCTCAGTCATTCAGCTAAGTTTTATTATTGCATCCCTACAAATGTGATAAGTTGCATTTCAAAAGAAATGATCTCTTTCTCTCTCTTTATTTGTCCAGGTACTTAGGCCTCCAGGTTGGCTACAAAATTATTGGCATTCTGCTATTATCTTTCACCAGCTGGAAGCTGACCAAGAACAAGCAATACAATGTGCAAGATAAAACTGCTGACCCAGAATAGCTCTACACTACAACAAGACCCGCTTCAAGCATTATTTTTTATGATGTTCACATTTACTTAACTTAAAAAACTTTTGTTTTTTTATATATATATATTACAATGCAGGCACCATTTTATATTAGCAGCTGAACTTGAACTCCTACATGAACAGTTTCTGTTGCATGTAGTCCAGCTAAAAGAACATGTTTGTGTTGGGGAACAGAGATCACATAGCCAACTCATCTCATTGAGAGGCATTGAAATGAAAACACCCAGAGCCAGCAAAAGGGAACCCCACAGCTACAGTGGTAGAGGCGTCTTCAAAGACTGGGCCAGAGATGTACAGACGTTTGGAAGACAACGGGTTCTCTTGTTTTTATGTCAAAACAATAGAAGTGGCAAGTGAAAACTGTTACACTTAAAGGAACCGTATGAGTCACTTAAAAGTTGCTAGCAGGGGGAAGCCGTCCAATTTGGCTACGGGGTCTTGGACTGTTCTACTCAATCAACTTTGACACATTATCCAGGCTTGCCAAAGGGATGGGACTAAGGCAGAAGCAATCTCAACGTGTCTGCCCTCTCTCGTGCCTTTACTTCTTCCTTTACTATACAGGCAAGAACGGGTAAAAATCCCAGTCGATGTATAGAGTTGGTTGTTATGTACACTTTTAAATAAAACAAAATTTCTAGTTTGTTTTTACTAGTTTTTTTTACTGGCAGATTTTGAAGAAGCCACTTTTTTCCTATATTTTCCCTGCTTTTGAGCCTCCTTGTTGCTATAGACATACTGTGTTTGATGTTGGAATTTTTTGACATGGTACTAATCCAAACTTTAATTCTATGGATCTTTTTAGTCATGGGACAGCTTTTAATTACAATAATGAAAATATATGACATTTCATCAAGAAATAATTCATTTCTAATGTTACCTTCTCTTCAACTTAAAACTTGTCATTTTGGTATCTCCCCTATCTCCCAAAACAGAAGAGTACTTGGGGGAGACAGACAGAGAAAGTATTTTAAGCTTCTTAAATCTAAAACCACTAACATGCTGTTTAGTTATGCTGCATTATATTTGCTTGAGATTTGACCCACTTAATCAAAGGTGGTGTTCTAAAAAGCAAGATGTAAATAAATGACTGGATTAATAAACTGATTAGGAAGCATGCCTTAAAGAGAAAGATGCACAGTTGGCAAACAACTGTTTGCATGTGTTACAAAATTATAAAGTCTGAGGAAAGTGTGGGTCATTTTCCAACTCCATAAATATAGTGGTTCCTTCAAACCTTTTTTTTAAAATATCTGCATAAAAATAAAAACTTACCACAAAGAAATGTTGTACCTCCACCTAGTGGCACATGATTTACTGCAGATATATTTTGTTATGCTTAATATTCAGAGTTGTTTTCTTATACTGCATGCCAAAGCTGAGCAATAGAGCAATTTAAAGTACAGCTTGTTTTTTTGCTGATTTTTGGTTTTATGAACAATAAGAAAATGAAATACATATTGTAAACAGAGCCAATGAAAGAAAACCACATGAGTCATTTTAACTTGCAAGGCATAATTTTGGGTTGGCAATGGGAGTTTAAACATTATTCGTTGTTAGTTGACCCAAACAACCCCCCTTCATTTCTAGTTTCTACTAAGTTTAACACTTATTTGGGAACCCTATGATGGCAAAATAAAATAGTACAATTTGAATAGGAAAATGGTTTGGAGAATTATATGTTTTTATGTGCAAATATACAGTACCATTCCTTCTGCTGCTATTGTAAACACACACATGTACAACATACACTTTTGATATACGTAATAAATTTGTTTTAAAAGCAAAGTAGTTGAGTAATTAATTATTGCATGTTTTATATGTTGCAAAATCCACATATCTGAAAACCATAAAGAAAATTTTGACATTTGAAAGAAAAGTTAAATAGTACTCAATTTAATAAAAAATGAAACTACTAATAATTTGCCACATTTTCAGGGTCCTAAAACTGCATCTAAAGCATTATTTCAGCCGCTTATAATTCTAGCGTTACACATGCAGCCCAATCTTCTGTGCTTTTACAACATGTCTAAATCATATTTTTAAAAAGCAATCTGATTTTGCAATAGAAATAAAAAATGTTCCTTCTAACTGGATTTTTAACAAATAGCTTAATCTGCAGATCTTAGAAGGTTTGGAAACTGAAATTACGGTCAGATCAATAGGAGAATCCAGTCAGATTTCAGGGAATGAGAATTAAAGAGAATTGCTGAATCAGAGAAGATGCAACTAAAACTTGTTGCTACATAAGTAAATAGGATGTTCCTGTTTCTATGTAGAAGCTTACTGAGTTGGCAGCTGTATCTTTATTCAGTCCAAGATAGTAGCATCTCTGCACCCACACAGATTAGATTGCGTTGTATAACATAATTTTATACTTCCCATGTCTTCCTACTGTTCCTCTAAGCATTTGCTGTTTGAAAGCAAATAATTTGATTATACTACAATCTGTTTCCATTACTTTGACATTAAAAAGACCCCAGCTTTATATAATGGTAAATCATATTTTACAGGTTGTGGTGTGAGGAACAGGAAATCTGAACTGGATGGATGGATGGATGTGTGTGTAATGTCAGGGAGATAAGTGGAAACCTTAAGTTGAAAATAGGGGGAGAAAGAATAAGACTCAGGTACTGAAAAAACACAAGGACCTGACTCCATCTGAAGCCCAAGAGACTGCTAAACAAAGGTTTACAGCCCTGCTACCAACCTAAGGAGATAACACTAGAGAAGCAGACGTCAAGAAGACAAATGTCCTGTTCTCCAAATAACCATCCATGGTGTACACCTAACTGCAGTGCAACACAGTAACAGCAGTGCTGGAAGTACATATGGGAGAAAGAGAAGACATATAGCACCAGGTGGCTGTAGGACTTGAAAGTAGACCATGCAATCTCCCAAAACAGGAACCAGTTACAATCACAGTAGCAGATAGTCAACAGCAAGTCAAGAACATGAAATGCTATACAGCACCTGATCCAGACATGATCTACACCTACTGGCTAACAGCAGTGCCTGAATGCCTAGTAGCACATATTAACCAGCTGCTAGCACCAGGGTCCCACCCACACTGGCTAATACAAGAAGGTATTGTTGATCATAAAAGACCACCACAAAGGAACAGCTGTCCAACTATTAACCATTAAGCTGTCTCTACAAAACATGGGAAGTCCTATCAGGTATTGTGGCCATCAAGCTACAGGACCATATGGGTCACTACATGAGCACAGATTCAGAAAGGCACTTGGAACAACACCAGAGGCTCAAAATACCAGATGCTAATGAATAAATAGAGCCATCCTCAATACTCAAGGTCTAGACAGACCAATCTGAGCACAACCTCCCCTGTAGTCAAGAGCCTACAACTTGGGGGCAAACTCAGGGGCAAAACAATCTGTAGATGCCTGGCACTATACAAAGTCAACAGGACACTAAGGATCTTTCTCAAGAGGACTGTGGGAGACAACACTGAGAGTCAACTCAAGATAGCTCACATAAGTGGCTATTAAGTGAGGCATATAACAAGGTAATGCAGTATCCCCACTGCTCCTCTGCATATGTTTAAGTTTTCTCAGCTGGATTATCACAAGGACTGGATACTATGAGTATTAGTATCAGTTCAAGAGAGGAACTACAATCAGCCACTTCCTGTACATTGATGATGTCAAGTGTGTGCTAAGAGTAAGTGAAACATTGATCCACCTAACATGGAACTACAGTGAGACATTGCGATGTCATTTAGACTGGAGATGGTAGTAAAGACCCATCAGAGCAGGGAGGCAGGGAATGTTATGGGTCCCATCCCCGAGGCAGATACACCTGGTGGGACCCAGAAGAAGGGCCTTCTCTGTGCTGGCTCCCTCTCTCTGGAACATCATTTCCCAGAGATTAGAATGGCCCTCACTCTAATACTCTTCCGGAAGGCCCTGAAGACCTGGTTCTGCCAGCGGGCCTAGGGAACCCAGAGAGGGATGGAGCCCATTAAATGGCTCATGTGATCTGCTGTCGTCGGGGCGGGAGGTGGGAGTTGGGAGTTGTTATATTGTACTTTATTAATTTATTTGATTCTTTTTGTTAGTTTTTATTGTTTTATGGTTTTATATTCTGTAAGCCGCCTCGAGTGGCCATGGATGAATTGGCGGCAATATAAATTTAATAAATAAATAAATATTGTTTTTCACTTTGTTTTCAAACTTGAAGAAATATTCTCTTATTCCATTTGTTTATTCCATAATCTTGGTATTTTTATAAAATAGAATTTAAAGAAAAATAAGCAACATCAATTCAACACATTTCACTGAAAATCTGACGCAGTGTAGTGAAAAAAATATTTATTAAATAGTTTTAAAATAATCATAAATAAATTCATATTGTCACCAAACAGGAATTATATTATCAACAATGAAGCATATACCGCAGGGCCACCAGGATATAATTATTAAATTGCAAAACTAACAGTTGCACAATTTACTAAATGTTTAAATCACATTTACTTTTCCATTTCAGCTACCTATTATCTTCAGAGAAATCTAGCCATTTAGCTGTTTTTTTGCTAGTTTTGGAACTTCAAAGAAATGAACAGGTTCTGCCACAAAACGGTAAGTTTATCTCACAATTTGCTTTATACTTCCAGGAAGAAGAGTTTATATTGAAAGTGAAACATTGCCACAAAAAATAAACTCTAGTAAAAAACAGGAATTATAGACTAAAAGTGCTACAATGTATAAACTATAAGCTCAATAAAGTGCAGCACAAAACATAGCAAAAAGCAACAATAAGCATTGAGCATCACTCCTTAATTCCCAAAATTACTCACAGTGAAGAAAGAGGTGCCACAAAAACGGGTACACATTCCTCTTACAAAGCCTTCATGTGCTTGCAACGTACGGATGCATACACGCTTCATCAAGTTCCAGATTCTAACCTTATAAATCAACGACATGCTTATATCATAATAATTCATAATGAAGTATATGGTACAACTGTTTGTCTTCATGTAAAATTTAAAAATAGGCAATATTTAAATATATGCCAGCATTTAACGACAGAAGCAAACTATCATTCTGGGAGTTGAGCAAAAATAAAAAACAAAGCTGAAGGGTATCAGGAAATTTTTCTAATGGTTACATTGACAGACTTTCATTTGACAGTTTAGTTTTTCCATAGATTTCATAATAGGGCTTTAAACTGATGCAAGTCAAAAACCCAAGGCTGAAACTTGATAATTTTCCAACAGTTAACATCTTATTTCCATCAGTCGAAATAGGAACAAATCCAATTCAGAACTAAACATTTGTACATCTTTTGGGGTATAAGCAGGGAAAGACATGGGAACTATTCCGGTAATATTGCCTTTAATCTCTATACACTTCCCATGCCGGCTAGAAAACTAAATAAAATTAGCTATCAAATCCCTTTTATTATAACTTGAAATTATTTCTAGAAGTCACTCATTTCTTGTTGTATTTTTTTCCTCAAACACCTATATCTTAGGAAAGAACAACATTAGTGAAAAAACAAGAACAAAAGTCATGGCAGCCATAAGCTACAGACTGATTTGTTGAGACAACCATAAGATTTTAAAGCTATCCTCTATGTCACAGGAGAACAGTTAGCAAAATCCATGAAAAGTTTTCATGATTGCATTTAACAAACTCTAAGAAAACATATGCTTCAGTCATCTTAAAGTAATATTTACCTCTCCATCACATGCTCCAGACAGAACTGTAGACAAGCTCTCTGGATGTTTAGCCATGCAATTAACTCCATCCCGATGGCCTTCTAAGGATGCAAGAAAAGGTTTCGCAAATATACGATCTAATTTAGTTGCATTTAGCGCCCTTGTGTATTCCCGTGGAATTTCAAATGGGTGTAATGCCGGATCGTAATTTCGTGGAACTAGAAATAAATAAATAAATAAATAAATAAATAAACATATTGCCATCAACAAAGATTGTCTTTTTGTATTTTGTGAGTAACCCAAGATTATTCCAGAAAACAAGTTTTTCCCACCACAATCAATTTCTCAATGTTTTAATGCGTGCACACTCTTTGGAGTCGGATTTACGAAGACTGCATGGACAAGTCCCTGAAGTTTTGCAGGCAAGGGTTTTGTTGTTTTTTTCAGAAATGGTTTGCCACCGAGAGGAGGTGACTGGCTCAAAATCACCCAGCTGGCTTTGTACCTGAGGCAGCACCAGAACCACTACAACCAAAACGGCTCTCCATTTACATGCACCATCTTTCAAATCCTAATTATGGCGATCCCCACCTCTCCCAAGAACTGAACTCCATCGATGGCACCTCACCATCTAAAACACGGGACCTAGAGACAAAACAGATCAAGGCTCAGGCGGATGGCTAAATCCAACCTGCCAATTCTCCAGGTAGGAAAAAAAAATTAAAAACCTTCCTCAGCCTGACGGGAAGTGGGCCAGGCGAGAGTGTTCGTAACGAAAGCAACAGGTCCCTTCATAATTCCGATTAAACTGTAGCCATTTAGGAGCGCCCACCCCACCACCACCACCCCACACACGCGCGCACGGCTGCTTGGAGTGAGGCGCCCTTGCCGGTTTCCTAGGGAACGACAC
>JANHFL010002558.1:85790-107788 GCA_032468155.1 Oxyrhabdium leporinum | reverse complement strand
GCATACAGGCATGCTCATATGTAAATTGGGGGGGTGGGAAAGAAGTCACCTTCAAAATGGAGGCTATCTATGCGGGCTGGATTCAGACAGCCAAAGGGCTGGATATGGCCTGAGGACCATAAAATAGCCTTAGGCTGTTATAATGGCTGGATTTCTACATCAGGCTTAGCCTTAGGCTGTATTGTTTGCATAACTGTAACTTATACATACCTGCATTACATAGAATGTAAAACTACATTCTAAAAAAAGTACATTTTAACTGTCTTGACTAGCTTTGCAAACCACACTGACAAATTCTAAATACATTTTAGGCAAATGTTGAACAAATAAACCTGTGATTTGATGTGCTTGGCCAAAGTCATTGAGGTCAGTAAGTCATGGTTTATGGCCTAATGTAGGTGAACCAGTTGTGATTTAACAATCAAACTATGACTTAGTGCAATGCAGTCCTAGCCTCTGATTCAGACTGTTGGTGCATCTGGTCTAATACTGTTGATCTGGCAGATATTTAATGGATGTTTATCCAGCCTCAGTAATACTTAAGAGTACTGGGATTGAATCTGGAGCCTTCTATCTGTGCAATTTGAATTATGGCTCCATTGTTACTTTTGTCTTTGGCTCCAGTATGTCGCCTCCTTGTCCCACTGCTGAGAAACCACAAACCAGCTTCTGCATTTATGGAATATGGAGCACATGACTTCAAAGACTCTTGAGACCCATAATTTTTTCTCTTTCTTGAAATTAAGCATCCATTTGATAATATCTACATCATAACAATTAAAAAACATTAAAGGGAGGAAGCATAGATAATCACTTTGATGAGCAGTATAATAGGTCACTCTATGGGCCCATCCTCTTGGGACATACCTTCCTCATACCTGTGCTAAAATTTAGCACAGAAACACCCATCTGCTGCATCAAGTCTATTAACCAAGCCACTTTTATATTTTAGACCAGACATCCCCTTTCTTCATAAAAAAGCTTTAATAAATGATAAATTTCATTTTCAGGAGCTGTTTCCAGCACTTTCAAATCCATATCCAGAGTAATTTCTATAACCTGGAACTCCCTAAATGGTGTCTGGACCACAGAAAGTTTGAGGATTTCTCATTTCTATTCAAGTTGCTTCAGTATTTAAGACTCCCATATGATTCCTTCAAAATGTATGATGTTTTAAGAAATTGAAGACAGGTGCTACATTGACACTCCTTGTGCTCCAAATCAACTTGGGAACCTGAGCCTAGAGAGTGCAGGGTGCTAAGAAATGCAACAGTACTCTACAGCAGGGATGTCAAACTCATGTCATCATGGCGGCATTACGTTACGTGATGTATCGGGACTTTTTTCCCCTTTGCTAAACCGGGTGTGGGCGTGCCCAGCTTGTGATGCATCCAGCCCATGGGCCAGGAGATTGACAGCCCTGCTCTACATCATTACTTTCTCTTTCAAATGATTCTTTAACTAATCATCTTAACAAGTCTGTCACATTTTTTTTTGTGCCTGTTCCTTATTGCTTTTAATAGCTGACTGGACAAAATTACTCAGGTGAACTTCCTCTGTTTTTCTGTGTGATGACCTCTTCCTTTCCAAATTTCTGATGCTGTTGAAAGCACAATAATGGGCTTAGTGAAAGGCAGCAGCCATCTTAAGTGCCACTGAAGGCAGTGTGTTGAAAATGGAAAGAACAGTACTTAAGTGGCTGCTTTCTGTTGTATAGCCAACTCATATACCTTCAGGCCAAACTATGTTTTAAAACACAGCTTGCAGTAGAAACATTACACAGAAAGAAACACTAGACTTTAGTGTCCACAGCTTACAATATCTACCATCTGATCTAGCTATCGGTTGTACTGGCTACAATATGATGCTAGCCATGGTCCAGTCTTGGCTATTTGCCAAGTTCATTCTAACTTGCATGCAAGTATAGTAGGCAATTCAGAGAGAGCTGAAATGCCAGCATTTGGAGGATCTTCAGATTGGAGAAGATTGAAAAAAACAGGACATCTTGACCTTCTTGAATCCATCTTTTTCACAGTTTGATAAAGCATTTTTGCATTCCATTTTTTAATTCCAAAATTAGGAAAAGAATTCGCCTCACTAGTAAACACAATAATGGTGATATATAAGGTGTTCACAGTAAGAGGCTATCCTGTTTCACAGTACTTATATTGGCTATGTAAACATTATGAGGTTATTTATTTTTTGCTGTTGTATGAATCAGCAAGTATCTCCTTTCTTCAGGGTCAGCCCCATCTGAAGGCATTTTGTAGCAACTGCTGAAAATATCACACCATACGAAAGGTAATTTGTACAGTCATGAAACATGTCATGAAAGACAATGATTACCACCATAACTATTAGCATTTGCTGCCTGGTAGGGAGGGGTGCATTGGGTTCTTCTTCTCCTTGGATATTATGCATCTTGATCTGCAGAACACTGAGGTCGCCTTCGTCACTCTGCCTTGAGCAGCAAAATTCCTTGAAATGTCCGTACTCAACAACCGAAGGAATGTTAATTGCATTTTGAAAATGTTACATTCAAAATTGTGCTAGAGCAGAAGAGGGTAAGCCAGATGACCTTGGCTGGCTGCTATATTTCAAATAATTATATGACTTTATATTGAACAAAAATATTTGATTTATTGGCGTTTACCATTCCTCCTTATCCTCGGGACAAAATCCCTAAATTAATAGCTTTGGTATGTTTCCTGTTCTTCTCCAACTCTCCTGATTGTGTCATGCTCTGGTTTCCTTGTCAACTGTATATTCTTGACCCATGGGGGAAAGAAAATCAGTTGTTGGCATGGATTGCTGTCTGAGGCCAAAAGTAGAAGGAGATGGCCTCTTAATTTTGTTGCAGTTCTTAAGGCAGATAGACAATTGCAGTGGTGTAGAAATGCAAGCTCTGAGTCTGAATCAGGGAAAATGTTAAATAATACAATAAAAGAACATGCTTCTTTATTTTTAAGCATTATTCCTAGTTTCCTTTTTCTGTAACATGATAGGCTTAGGCCCCAGCAAAAACAAAACAAAACAAAGAAACAAACCCAAATTGCATCCCTCGGAACAAAAGCAGGCTTGGAAGAACCTGCGTGACGTGAGCCTATACATTGCAGCTATTCAGTTGGGTTAGAGGATGTGATGAAGTGAATGAAAACCTAAAATATAGTTAAATAGCTAAAAAATGGGACTAGTAAAGAAATAGTGGCCTGGTTATTTGTGGCCATTGGAATAATGAGATTTTTTAGTGAACTGGTCAGTACCGTTCGTTTCTAACATAACATTACCAATGTTAGGGAAAAGGTGATTTTTAAATTTTTATAATTTAAAAAACTTCCCTTTAAAAAAGTGGCAGCCTCCATTTTTATATTATTCTTTCTCATCCACTTTGTCTGAATAGATAGCTTATGTCCTCTCTTAAAAATGTAATGTCTTCTTTAAGTTACCTTCAGATGCTGATGGCTACATGGGAATAGCCAGGTAGTTTTCTTGGTAGAAATACTGAAGTCGGTTGCCAGTGTCACTTCTTGGTTTGTTCTATCAACTTTATTATCTTCTCTACCGATATAGGATTTGCTGAGAGCTTTATCCAAATATCTAGATATTTAAAAATCATTAGGAACTGTTCAGTTAGGTAGCCATCCTACTCATCTAAAAAGTTGTTTGTACTATATTAGGTGGCAAATGTAAATGGTTATCAGAAACTGTTAAAAGAAAATGTAGAGATTTTGGTTTTGAATCAGCTTCCAGGGCAAAGACACGGGGCTACTTTAAACTCCCTGTTTCAGTAGGTCTGGGTTTGAACTGAACCAACTGATTTGTGACAAAGCAAAACAAATTTTGCCATCCTCTTTTTTTTTTTTACAATTCTATATAGCAGCTATATCCATACAAGATTCTTTTCTGTTTGGCATTCTGTTTATAATAATGTGAGCAGTGCAGATTCTGAATGGTATTACTGAATTTTCATGCATTTTAAGATTTTGCTTTTAGTGGTATCTTGCTCAATGGGTTGTTGCAAATAAAGTATGTTTTAGAAGATCATGCATTTGGAAGCTCAGTAAATCAATTTGTTTAAACTTTTTTTCTTGTCAGGATGAATTTAAGGAGGAGAAATCATTCTTTTCAATTTTTAGGAAAAACTGAATTGCTAAATTGCTGGTCCAGAGTGCTAATTAGCTCCTATCTTTAATATTAATCATTTTTGGAACTTAATCAAATGTTAAAGCAATAAATATTAATGCAGTACTTCTCAACCTTGTGAACTTTAAGATGTGTGGATTTCTGAAAGTTGTAGTCCACACATGAAAACTTACTGAAAGTTCAGCAAATATCACTGTTGATTGAGATCCACAGGAAATGGTGAACTTTGCTGATCTGAAAAAAAAAAGCATTGTCAGACCTGGTTGTCCTTGGATGAGGATACACCAGGAAATCTCATAGTCATAGATAAGCTAGAAAGTTCAAAGAACATCTGGGGGGGTGATAGCAAACCACTTCCTATTGTTGACAAAAAACAACAACCCTTTACAGTTTATATTTTCCAGAACTAAGGATTATCTTTCTAATACCCAACCATGGAAGTGTTTTGCAAGAGAAACAGGGTGCCTTTCTGTTTTTTTCAGATTCCCACGTAAGACTTCTCACCTCTTCCCCATCCTGCTCTCCATGATTGAAGAAGCCCTTGATAACATTATTAGCAGCACACCCCTGGACAAGTCTTACGACATTTTGAGAGAGTTATTAATTGAGAAAGTCACACTTTCCTGAACTGAACGTAGTTCAGTATTTTAGTCCCATTCAATAGTTTCAGGTAGATAACCAAACAGGTGTTCTGTACATATTTATACTGTTTAAAGTCGCATGGTGCTCAATGGATCTTTCTCCTTAATAAGTGTGAATGTATTGCAGTGGGTTATAATGCCTTGTTCTCTTGCATACAAATGAGTTGTATTTGAGTCTGGGTGAGATTTATCTCCGAGCATTTTCATGCCTGAATCGCACATTAATTGGGTGGTTTTGCCCATATGTCAGGGAAGTGGCCTGAAGCTCATCACCAATCGGCAGGGCTCCCCCTGACCTCTCAACGCTTTCTTGCTCACTTTACCGCTGGTTGCCTGGCAACTGAATAGCAGCATTCTGTATCTGTGTACCTGCTGTCAGGATCACACTTTTCCAAAGGCCAGCGGTTTACACAAAGCGAATGGAAGAATTTCTCTCCCACTGTGATGGAGTGGAAGTGCAGCTAAAGAGGCTGCAATGCTGGCTGGTATGATGAGAAGAGGTGTACAGTTTGCTATGAATGGCACATATACTTTAATGTTATTTGTTCCAGCCCACTGCATGGAGAGCAGCTACTTGTGGAACTGCCAGAGTAAGCAGCCAGAAACGATGCCTGCTTTTCACCCCAGATTCTGTGCTGCCATGGAAATGGAATGGCTTGGTGCTGCACCCTTGCCAATGTGTGTCTGAGTAACCTTCCCATCCCAGGAGCCCTGTTCATCGTGACAGATGCTTTTGCTGCCCAAGCATGACTAATTGAGAGAGCAGACATGGGAAGAGTGGTTTCCACTCCATAAGACATCAGGATGGGCTTTAATTATGCATCAGGATGTTTGGCAGTACCACTGCTTATCTCTCGTGAGTTCTGTGTTTCCCTTCATAGCTCTTGTCATCTGCTGCTTTCTCAGTAGTCAGTTTATGGTTTAACTCTTTCATTCATGCATTCACATAATGCACAAATTCTTTTCTTCTTCCTGACTGAATCTTCTATTTCCCTGTTCCTTATAATCTTTGGTACTCAACGTTTAGGACAAAAGTGTAGATGTTCCATTGAGAAAATGGTTTTGCTATTTCCTAAAGCAACAGTATTAATAATAAAATAAATAATATAGTGATAATAAAATCCAATCTAGATATGTGGCTGACTGTGCAATGAACCAACATAGCCAGAACAGAAGAGAAAAAAATGGAGAAAATCGCAAAATATAAAGACCTGAAAATAGTAGAATGACAGTAGAAAAATAAAGCAAATATAATATCAATAGTAATAGGCACCTTGGGTGCAATTCCAAAATTTCAGGAGCACCACCTGAACACCATCAGCACTGACAAATTAGCCATCAGTCAAATGCAAAAGACAAGTTTACTTGGAAAAGCTTACATCCCGTGATGGTACCTCTAACCATGGTACCACTCTAAACATCTGGCTAACTGTGTGACTAACCAAAGCAATTATGGTGGGTCACACACTAAACCAGATGTTTAGACCAGATTTGCCATTTTTATCCATTGATCAAGTCCTTCCCAAGGACTTGGGATAGGGTGGGTGATGTTAATAGGCAAATGTTGCTGCCAGAGCAATAACAAATAGTAATGGTGATAGTGAGTGTTCTTGAAAGATTCTTATCTTGATATTAACCTCTCTCAACATGGCCAGTCCTATACACAGATAAATGTTCCAGTTCTGGAGCAGGGAAACATTTAGCCTTCTTTATCTTCCCTGCAACTGGGGTTCTTGGCTGAGAAATGATATGCATTATAGTCCAATACAGCTGCAGGACAGCAGGTCAGAGAAGGTAGTTCCACAGTATAAAAATAAATAAAATGCAACTAAATTACAAAAAGCCCATTAATTAAATATAGCAGAAATAGTTGTTTTTTATTAGAAAGAATCACATCTAAAGTAGAAGAGAGATCTTCAGGACAGATGCTTAAAACATTTTTCCCCAACTTCACATTGCCCACAATTTCTGGAGGGTGCTAAATTGGAGAAAGCTCATCTGGATACTCCCTTTTCCACGTACTACTTAAAGACTATTCTGAGAAATCAAGCTGCAAGTGTAGTTGCATAGAAAACCTGTACTGTTAATGGTGCATATTTTCAAGTTGAGGGACCACAGAATTAATTAGCGGTAGGAATTCTAGGTATGACATGGAAAAACCATTTGTTACCAAAAGATGCTAAGCATATCATCCTAATGGTCTTGCTCTGTATTTTATCACTTTTATGAACTTCTGTAACATTTTTTTTGTTATTTCCTCTTACATGTGTATGCTCTGAATGATACACAAATTAATGTAATAATTTAATACTCAATTCTTTGGGCACCAAGGGATTTGCAGAGCACTTTACAAGATCAATCAGTAAATGAAACAATATAGCTATATAAAACAATTTCAGCCAGTATAATGAAAGATTTCAATTTAAATAAATTTAACATTTAAGAGCATCTTTAAATCATGAAACTAATCCTTGATAAATGGCATCCTACTCTGAACAAGTTACGTCTTTTGCAAGTCTTAAATCATGCTCATCTTGTCGAACTTCTGATTATGCTATAATGTTTTAATCTAAGTTCTCAGGTGAACTCAGAGCAATATTTTCAGACCAGCACAACCATAGAGGTAAAAAATGAAATTAGAGTACTTTCTGGAACACTGATGATAGTAAAGGTCCCAAGGACTTCTAATGGAAGAAATATGCTGCTTTGTAGTTATGAATATAAATTGGAAGTATCTATCTTAGTAGCATATAAATATCCTTCAATGGTGCTATTAAGATACTTGATACCTTCTGCTTTTCCATCCAAATAATAATTGGAACATTTATAGAACTGATGAGGATGTAAAGGGTACACCAAGTATTTGCATCCAAGATCTTGGTTCCTGGCCATTCTATTTTCTCCCTTCCTGCGTTGAGCTGAAACGTCAGAAATATTCAAAGACAATCTTGTAGTAGCCTAAGGCTTTTTCTCACTGTACAGGAACTGTAGCAGGAACTCGGAATGTGCTAATCAGCAGTAACTGACCAAGAAGGAGGAATCAAAATCAGCCTCCAGTGGTGCCTATCACCTGTTCCTGCCCTTGCTTCTTCATCTCATGTTTGTGTTTGTAATATAAACCTGCAGAAATCTAGGTAACTAGTTCAACATCATCATAAAAGCCTGTGTAAGGACCCTGGGGCATTGAAGCAGTTTAATGGCTTGTGGGAAAAGACAAAAACTCCAAGGCAGAGATTGGCATTAGTTCCTGCCAACAGGAAATTGGAAACTTGGAATATCCATTATCATAAATTTCAAATGGAATTTGAGCTTTTGGTTCTGGAAAAAAAAAGAAGTTGGACAGTCCCCAATCATTTCATCTAAAATTGCTGTAAGATTAGAAAGTGCCTTGTTTGATTTGCAGATGTTGCAGAAATGGCATGTGTGCTGGTATCTTTTATTTAGAGGCACCTAACCATTAGTCCCATCTCCACTGCTGCAGAGAATGCTTGAGCCTGTTGTAAATTTTTACTATTTAAATACGGTATGTGATGAAGAAGATTAGTGCTCTGTTCAAAATCAGCAGCCTGTCACAAGCAGACGGTTGTCTCTAGACAGACTATAAAACAGTTTTTTGTTCAAAGTCACAATACCTTTTTTCTCCTCTAGTCAGTGTAGCTCAGTCAGGACAGATTTTTCCTGCGTTCCGCAGATAATGTCAAAGAGGCCTGTGACCTCCATGATGAATTGCTGAGACTGTTTTGTGCTAGACACCTTTGATCTAGTATTGATTTGGCTAGCCTGCCTGGCTAATGGATAAAAATTGTCCTTTTTCTTTCCCTATCTTCGATATCTTCCCCAGAAGAGCGGTGAAGTGGCAATTCTCTCTGGCCCTGCTTGCACAACACACTGAATAATAAAGTAGCTAGCCCATTTTAGTCCTGTGTGTTGACTGAACTTGGATCATGTTGCTAGTCAATAATTTAGTGTATCCCATGAAGCCCCCAAAATGGCTTATTTAAATTAATCATGGGTACACCTGCCTGTGAATAAAACACCTGGTTTGGTTGCAGTATACTAAATTCTCATCTGGAGTTCCAGATAAGCTAGATTTTAATAATATAAAATCAGATCTCCAAATCTCTGTAAGCTGATGTATAATAAGAAACTGTTGCATATTTACCTTAGGTTTCCTGTTGAACTGAGTTTTTTCATCTTGTTTCATTATGCATCTATTTCACTTTTCATAAGACCCATCCTTAATAACCAAGTAAATTGAACTACAGTCCCTGAATGTGAAGTGTTACGTGGTTTCTTGCGAGAGGAATTTTAGATGAATTGTACTCTGGGATCTTCCGTCTACTCTTTTTCCCTGCCATTTTATTATTTTAGATTTGTAGGCAAAGCAAAATGGTAAGGACTGTGCTTCTGTGAAAATGGCAACAGATCAAAACTCCAAAGAACAAGTGTTTATAACCTTTTCCAGTTGCCAGCACATAATGGTCAAAAATAAAAAGATTCTTAAGAGAGAAAATCTCTTGTGAGTTTTTGAAAGATTCTGGTGTTCTTGCATGAGTTCTGGCTGGTGCATGCGCCTGGAATACAAATAGCCTGCCTGTTTAGGGTTTGCTGAGTAACTGTTCATCAGTTTTTCAGGCAACGCATGTATGAAGCAGGTTTCACCTTTCCCTTTGACTGACTGGACTTTGAAGAACTGGATTGATGGATGCAAGTGTTACAGAGATTGTTAGCTGAATATTTGTCTCTTTCTTGGATTCTGTGCATGGATCCTGTGCTAAATGTGTGCCAGATGAGTGTAAGGGGTGCTATATTCAATGCTAGTATTCCTGCATAAAGACAAAATAAATGTGATTGGGTTAGGCAGAATAATATTGGAAGAAGATAAATTTTATTTAAAAAAAATACCTTGACATGCTTTTGCCTTGCAGCAAGGATATGAAATAACAATATGTTAAGTTGGAGAAAGCAGTTGCAATGTAGGGCAGAGACAAGCAATCTTTAGACATGTTTGGAATTTTGAGTGAATGGGGGCTGGTTTTCCAAAATAGCTTTCATGGTGATCAAGAAGACAGACAAATAGTGATATTCCTCACATCTCCTGGCACCTCAAGACTTCCCTATATGAATGGATATTATTTCTTTTTGTTTTCCTTTTGCATCTTAACATTACTTTTTAACTAAATATTATTTTATACTTTTTAACATAGAGTTTGCATTCGAATTGAAGTGGTTTGCATTGTAAACCATTTCATACTAACAAGGACCTACAAAAAGTAGGAAAAAGCAGAATTGTAGGCCACAAGGGGCATCAACCAACTAACTTCTCATTTTCTACTACCTGGCCCAGCCAGACCATGGCTCACATTTTGTCTGCACATACCTCATCTTTAACAAGCACAAGGACCTCTACCACCATTTGAAGATGATACTCTTTGCATCTGAGGAACTTTATCTGATAACTCATGTGCTAGAATGAAGGCTCTTTCTTATTTTAAATGGCACAAAACTGTTGGCTGTTTTACGTATTGAAGATTCAGTGGCTGTGTTTAGACAACATGACCAACTTAGCCAGCTTCTCTCATGGAGTATTGATTTAGTCTCATTATTAATTATTATGCATTGGTGATACATGAGACTAAATCAATAATTAATAATAATTTATTAAATTTGTATGCCACCTGACTCTGAACAACTTTGAGACATTCACAACAAAGAATTACAATAAAATCAATAAAAATAAAGAGAAAAGATGACGTGTGATGAACTCAATCAATCTTGTAGCAATAATTGAAGGAGTCCTAGCTACTCTGAAGGAATCTAGAAGATTGCCACATCATGAAAGGAGGACCACTAAGATATCTCCATCTTGTTTTTCATCTCTTTATAGTGGCAGATGGTGGCAAACATAAAAGGGAGACTAAGTAGTAACTTAGTTTGGTGTAGTAGTTGAGGCACTAGGCTAGAAATCAGGAAGCTATAAGTTCTAGTCCTGCCTTAGATATCTAAGCAGGATGAGTGCTTGTCACTCTGTCTTCATCCAACCCATCTCACAGGAGTGTTCTTATGAAGAAAATAGGAGAAAAGAAGTAATAGATATGTTTACTGTCTTATTTATAAAAATAACAAGGTGGGTCAAAAATTCTTAAATGAGTATCCAGAGAAATGCTGTCTTTAGGACCTCTCTAGGATACCCCTGTTTTAGAAGTATGGAAATAGACAAGACAATAGACAATTGTACAAGGAATCATTCCTCCTGTTGTCCCTGTTAGTGTTAAAATGAAATCGTCTCTGGCATCGATAGCAATGGCTGCTGGAGACAATATTGTTTATTCTCTTCCATTAAAGAAAAACTACTCTGCTATGTCCCCATCTTGCCATACTTTTGTTTTTTTAAAAGAAGTGCTAAATAGTTGTATCATTCCTATAAACAATAATACTTGTCTTTTCCACAAGCGAATCATATTTTTAATAATAGCTCTGGAATGCTGTAATGCTAAATTAGCTGGCATTAAGCCTTATTCACTGAATGTAGCATTGAAGCAAAATATGGTATTTTCCTTTTTTTTCGGCAGGAGATTTTGATGGAATGGAAACGTGTGAAAAAATTCCAGCCAATAAAGATTCTTGCTGTTGCACTCCTGCTGGTGTGCCCTCAGCACAGGATGCTCATTAAACCTAAAGAGAGCTCCTATCTTTACAGCAGGCACAACAGAGGGAATTAGCATACTTAATTAAGGCTCTTGATGAATGGCTCTGTAAAGTTTCTTAATTAACCAATGTCTCCTAGGGGGGAGATGGTGTTAAACCAAGGTTGAGTTAAAATGTTTTCCTTTTTATGCATTTAATTAGCATAATCGGAAGTGCTGGTTTTTTCATTGTTGTGTGTAGAAAGGTAGATTTTTCTGAGATACGCTTTACATTTGGGAGCATGTCAGGAGATGGATAGATCAGACCCCAGACCCCACCCCATTGTGTCTTCTCTTGAGTTAGCATAGGAAGCTGCAGACTGTAGAAATGTAATTAATTGCCTAGTGAGAAACAAGTCACTCACCTATCTTAAAACTAAACAAATGCTGGAAACTTTAAAACTGCAAAGAAAACAGCCTTTTCAAATGTAATGAGAATAACTGAAAATAATACAGTAGCAGTTTTTGTCAGAGTAGTAACATCTGCCTTGATAATAAAATAACTTGTATTTCTGGGATGGAA
The DNA here is from genome assembly GCA_032468155.1 of Oxyrhabdium leporinum. Lineage (NCBI taxonomy): Eukaryota > Metazoa > Chordata > Lepidosauria > Squamata > Cyclocoridae > Oxyrhabdium > Oxyrhabdium leporinum. The sequence continues at coordinate 95,795 of JANHFL010002558.1, read as the reverse complement.
ATAGTACTTTTTTTTTCAGTCTAACCATCATAGCCCCTGTACTGGTTGGCTGGAAAGAAAATGTAAATATAGCACTGATTATATTACTGAGTTAGATAATGAAACATCTGCAAATAATCAGCCCAGCTCAGAGAGCACCAAGGACTCCACAAAAAATATAATATCCTATTAGATTACTGAATAAAGAATTGAAGATTAGGGCCAATTTCTTAATACTTTCCTATTACCTCAGTTCTCTGATGCGACTAAGGATTTGTTATTTATTTATAAAATATATGTACTTCAGTTTGGATGGCTCTAAATGGTAAACAGTACAACACACGCTATAATCCTATGCAAAAACTATTAATAAATCAATGCATTAAACTCAATAGCGTATTTTATCAGTACTGTATATGCTAAAGGGGGAGCTGTTACAGATTTTTTGTTAAATAATAGAAACTTTCCCATATAGCTGTGTTTCTTCCAAAATGAACAACTTGGTTAAGAAAAAAACTGAATTGCTTATACTAGTTTGCTTAGAGGGTCTCTGGTTGGGTAGCTTTTTGTTCCTAGATTTTCATAGCTCATCGCTCTGTAGAGTCTGTATTCTTCTTATTCCTTGTATCAATGACACAAGCTAGAAATTTAAATCCATGCTGTTTGAATCAAATTATACCTGATTTTCAGTTTTGTCTGATTCTAGGGTCCTCAGTCAGGAATCTAGATAAAGAAATCCGTATTGCCTAATAAGATGAATATTTAATTTTGCAGTCCTGTAGGATAGGCAATGGTTCGATAATATGCCTGCAATGTATTGGTCACCAAGAACCAGATTTTCTTTAGGAAATACCAGCACATCTAGAGAAGACGAAAGTGGAGGGTATAGTATAAGCCTGAGATATGGCATAATGTTATATCATGGTAGCGTGCAGTGTTTCAAATCAATCATATATCTGGCATTTAGATGTTTTTAGTTTAAATCTTACGTTCCATCTTTTCTCAGAATTACACACAGCTCTAATTAGCTCTAATCTTGTGATTTCTCCCTTACTTAACTTGCAATATCATTAAACTGCCTTTGATTCAATATTTCTTCTGCTTGGATAGATTTTTAATTTTCTAGAAAATGACTTTGAATGCAACAAAGACAAATTTTTAAGAATTATTTTAACAAAATAATAAATAATAAAATAAACTACAGATAATCGTATAGATATTGTTATGGCTTGTTTTGTTGGAAAATCCCTGTAATAATAGGAATCTGGCCATAAAATGTTATGAAAAACGTATCTATGGTACCAGTATCTAGAGAATTAAAATGTCACTTTGAGTTTCTTGAGGATATAACAGAGGAGAAAACTAAATCGTTTTTGAGTCAATCAAGTTACATGATAAAACAAAATTTGATCTTGTTATTTTATCATCTTAAATTCCTTCTCATACTACCCTTTATGTTGATTCTAATCTCATTTTTTCCCCAATCTATGATGGAGTAACATAAAATAGTTTTACTGAAGTTTAAACTTCTTGAACTTTGGGGTACCTTAGAAGTTTAAAATTCCTGCATATTTTAATGTGCTTTACATATTATAAAATGATCAAGTATATACTTAGGTATTTGAAATCTGGGAATTTAAAGAGAATGGAGAATTGCTTGAGGGGTTAAAAAGACCCTTTTAAAAATATTTCCTGTTTACCATGCTGAACCTGCCAATTGATGGAATAAGGTGGCTACTTCAAAAGGAAAGGTGGATGGCCTTCATCTACTGCATTGGCAACCATTTCACCATGACTAAAATATGCAGTTTTTAGGAATATTGTACGCAGGCTATTCCCATCGTCTTTTTACAGATACAGGTTTGAGGAACCTTGTTGAAAGTTTTTCAACAATGTTTAATGTTATTTTTTTCTCTTTGATCCTGAGATCATTTGTGAATAATTTTCAAAAATAGAAAATAAATTTAGACACCCCCATTTTCACATCTGATTTGAATAAGAATTATGCTTCTAAATTACCTGTTATGGGTTGAATGGGATATACAGGATTGTGACTGATCTCTCGACATTCATGGCTACTATTCAATCTCTAATTGTTTTCCTTTACAGTTGGGAAGACATCCCTGATCACAAGATTCATGTATGACAGTTTTGACAACACATATCAGGTTAGCTGTTTTACTTTCAATAACATGATATATGCTAACAAGGAGAAATGTTTCTGGGTTAATAGGCTGTGGGTGTGAAAGCTTGCATTGATATAAGGATGTTTATTTTTCTAATATTATTTAATAGCAATGCTGCATACCTATTAAATTGTTCATTGCACAGTGAGGTCCAGCGTCTTACCACATGAGCCATCGCACCCTTTTCCAATTGACTAATGATGATTTTATCAATGTCGATGGTATTCAAGTGATGCTCCAGTTGTTTTGGAATTGCGCCCAGGGCACCTATTGCTTTTGGTACTACCTTTGCTTTCTTTTTGCTACAGCAGTTCTATTTTTATTTGTAGGTCTTCGTATTTTGTTATCTTCTCCAGTTCTTTCTCTTCTCTTCTACTATCTCCAGGTACTGCCGTGTTCATTATCCAGTCTTTCATTTATTATTATTATTAGCCACCTGAAGCCTGAAATTTCCTAATCATCTTCAAATAAAAAGCTCATCGCAGTAGGCCAACCTTTCAATTAACAAGTATATGAGTTACCAAAGCTAATCTGCCTTTTTCAGGGATAGATGTCCCTACTTTATGAGTCAGAGCCTCTAAAAGACCACTCTTGCCACTAATAATATGCGGCCATCCAGCATCAATGATGGACCCTGGACAACCCTTAGAATACAATTGTATGACTTAATGGAGAATTACAACTCCATCAAAATCATGTATTTCCCAAAGTGTCCAAACTCTGCTCGCAGTTATAGCTTCATCTAACTTGGATTCAGTTTCATGTTTATTTTCCCATATTCACTCTTTTATGCCTGGATAAATTGGAGAGTCTGCCACAGCCAGTCCTAAGTCCATAGGAAAAGTACATTGAGAAAATAAATATAGCTGAACATGATCAGCATACACACACAGTTACGATGCTGGGTCTTATTGGGTTCCAGCAATTTTCTTGCTATGTAGCAGGGATGTCAAACTCATGGCCTGCAGGCCAGATGCACCATGCCCACCCCGGGTTAGGCCACGCCCACCCCCAGTTTAGCAAAGGGGGAAAAAAGTTCCGATACATCAAGTGACTACTCTAGAGGCTCATAAAGAAGTTTTTTTTAAACATATTAAATTCAGTTGTGTTTGAAGGCCACACATGAGCCGTGTTGGTTCTGATTGGATAATTACAGTATCCTCTGATACCCAACCCCCAGTCTACTGGAGAGATCCAAGCAAATTGGAGCAGATTTGAAGGTCAGGAACATTATGAAAGTTAAAAGATAACTAATGATTTGTTTAGTGTTGCTCAGAGTAGTAGACATGTCTTGCCCAGAATGGCGTTATTGGTGTTACCCTAGTCATGTTCAGTACACTTCTGTCTTTTAATTACTTCCTTTTCCCTAGAGAATGTTAGAGGTTGTAGCAAATAATGGCTTCTTAGCAGTTAATATGCTATAAACCAGTGGTGCTTCCGGCTGTAGATAAGGTTTCTATTGAATGGTAAGTAGCCTCTTAATTAAAAGCATTGAAAATCAAAAATAAGCAAAAGGTCACCAATTCTAATCAAGAGTAAGAAATCGGAAGGGGTGAGAAAAGCAGTCCTAATTGTGCCTAATTGTGATCAGCTCCTGTGCTGATCATTTTTCCCTTATGCTACAGAGCTAGTAGCTTTTAGCTAGGAAGTCTCTTTCTATGACCATATGTTCACAATTTACCATTTGAAACAGGTTTCAACCTGCCTAAAAGACTGTTGGCCTTCAGCTATCATTTCCTCTGCCATCCTAGGTTTAAAGAGCCACCTGACTCAATCATAGTGGCAATTTAATGTGGTAAACAAACTCCCCTTTCACCTTTTGACAGGCAATTTAAAATGCATCGTAGGAGCAGAAGCATTGCTTGAGTGAATTTAGTAGATTGATTTTCTTGTTAAACCCTGCTTCAATTTCCAGAATAGCTTTGTGGGGCTTTACAGAGTGGCATCTTTTCTCACAATATTTTTCACATTCCTTTCTGGCTACTTGAATTTGATGCCAATAAAGCACCTGCAAGGGCAAAATTAATTTAGTTTGCATTTTAAATGCAAGGCTATCTAATTTTTATTTATCAGTCAGTTCAGTTATTTAAAATTCGCAGACTTCCGAATGTCTCAATGTACTTCTTCCAACAAATGCAAAGTTTATACTAGTGAAAAAACTGTACAACTTACATATACTCATGAAAAGAATTTGTAAAAATGTATCATATTACTGAACTTGTTTAAAAAAAGTATAGATCGGGCTACTAAAGTTGCATAGATTTTAGCATACATTTTCATAATCAGATTTGATAAATTAACTTGGAACATTTTATAACATGCAAAACTGAGGTAACTAACATGTTCAAGGGTTGTAACTTCAAAGTGACTATTCCTTATTACAAAATTTAAAAAATTGCGTATAAGGAATCAATACATCCTGATGTGATATACTCCTGGGCTTACTGTACTCTATACTTCGTTGTGTTAGGTCTTCTCATGGATGTGTAGAGATACAACTAATCCTCTGACTGGGTTCTTTTGTTATGTGCCTTTATCCTTGTTCTTTCTCCTTTCGTGGCTTTTCATGACAGAGGAAGAAGTCATGTGTTCTAGGAACAAAATGTGTTATTCTGATCATAAAACTTGTTTCCCTTAATGGCTAAGAAATTAGTATAACAGCACAATGCAGTTAGCATTGTCTTCCTGATTTAGAATATAAGATAGGACAACTTTTTGATTTGTGATATATGATTTTAGCCTTGCCATTTTCATGGCAAGATAAAATGGCATCAGTTCTTATATGCAGAAATGAAAGCAGGTTCATCTGTATTCAGAAAAAAAATCACATCTGATTGCATTTAATTTCTAATCTTGCAAATGAAGCAGATTCATGAAGCATAAACTGAAACTGGGAGAGGAAAGCTATCAGGGACAGCACATATGAAAATCAAGGGTTGAGGGAAATATTGTTTAGCTCATGGCCCCACTTTACAAATGCTTTGCAGATGTTGCTACCTCTCAGTATATGAGTTACCAAAGCCAATCTTCCTTCTTCAGGGATAGATACTTTATGAGTCAGAGCCTCTAAAACAGGGCTGTCAAACTCCTGGCCCACAGGCCAGATGCATCACGCGCTGGCCACGCCCACACCCGGTTTAGCAAAGGGGAATAAGTTCCGATATGTCATGTGACAACGGCGTGACAACGTGAGCTTGACACCCCTGCTCTAAAGTAACTACAGGTTCCTAACTTGTTTCTGCTGTATTGGTTGTCTTGCTGTTGACTAGAAAGTAATCAATTTTTGCGTACTATATGTCCTTGGGGATTTAATTTAAATAATATTTCCAAAATACTATTTCCTTTTGTTCTGCAAAAGAAATGAGAACTCTTGATTTTCCTTGTTTTTCACTTGAAAATATTTATGTCTGGAGATTAAATCTGCATTCTTCATTTCATGTGTTAAAACATATTTTAATATTTGTGTTAAACATATTTTAAATCAGCTATTTCTTGTGAAATCTTAGGAAGGCTTGCCCTGAAAGATGGGTGATATAAATAAATTAACGTGGAAGGAAAGACAGAGGAGTCATCTACAATTTGAATGAGTCTCCTGGCCAATAACAGCCATTGAAACCCAACAGCACATTGTGTATTAGAACCCAATTGAAAAAAAAGCTGCTTTAAGCTTTGTGCATGAAAGAGCCCACTCCTGCTATCTAGGGAAAAAATACCTAAGTGGTGCTTTCAAACAGGTCTGGCTTCAGACTGATTTTGACACTGATCTCATGTGGCAGGGATTTCACACAAGAATTGTCATACTGTTCCATTTAATGCAGCATGCATGTTACACAAATAAAAGCAAGACAATATTCCTGGAATGCAAAAATATTTTTCACTCTTGCTTTTACTATAAGCAATATATGAGGAATCCATGCATTCATCAATCATTGCAATAAGATTTGTTGTGAGTGTTTTGGTTCGTAGTTTATGTTCTTAATTTCTGGGTATCATAGGTTTTCCCAGCTTGACAAAAGGAAAGTAACTGCACCTTTTCCAATTCTGAAGAGATTATCTGTAATAAGATGGATAGCAGGCACTGGAGATGGAGGATAGGGATGAAACAGTTTATGCATAAGTGGAGATCCAGGTGTGTGACTTAATAGAACTTGTCTTGAAGTACATGAGAGTAAGCAAAGTAAAAAGGCAGTCTCCCCGCCCCAAAAGTATATTATTAAGAATCTCTGGAATGTATACCCATGCTGGAAAACAATTACAAGAATGAAATTTGATATAAATATTGAAGTTAAATGGAATAATACATAAGAGCAACCCTACCCACCCACACAACTGATACTTTATCTATTTCTAGTAGAGTTAGAGAAAATCCTTTGAAAATAATGCAGCACTGTTATTGTATCCCAATGCTTTTAGCAAAAAAATAAAAATATATATCTATGGACAGAAGAAAGAATACGGCTATATGAAAAGACATTTGGTAAAGTTGTCCAATGACCCAACAATTTTAGTGGGCAATCTTTAGGAGGTAAAGCATCTGTTTCATTAGCTCAAACAATATTTAAATATGCATTTTTTCCTTGTTCAAAGAAGAAAATGAAAATATTAAGAATGCAGATATTAGGTTTATGCTGATAACAGCGAGAATTATTGTTATTCAGAAATAAAGAAATAGAAATCTCAACACTGGATTTTTGATACTCTAAATTAGTAGTATTGTCTCAATGGAAGGACCTATGTTTCAGCGTTCCATCCAAGTTCCAATAAATCACTCAGCACTCAGATATGATTTATCTAAGTAAGAGTTTATTAAAGAAACCATGTTGGCACATCTGGGAAAAACCTGAATCTGAAGGCCCAGGGTTTTCCACACTGAAAAGAGAAATAGAGATCCACCTTCTTTTAACCATCATCAATCACATTCCCCACTCATGGGTTATACCCACCATTCCTTCTTCCATCTTGGCACTCCTCTTCCAGGTGCTGCACAGAAAGGCCTTGACATTATTAGGAAGAATTTTGTTTTGACTTCAATCCCTCTAACTGTATGAGAAAGTACCCCCTCCCTATTTCCCATGTGTAATTATGTGGCAGCCTGCAGAAGCCTTGGTTTCATGGCTTCCAAGGCTGACATGCCACAACTGCCACTGCAGAGAGAGAGAGAGAGAGGGAGAGGGAGGGGGGGGGGCTCTCAAAACTGTGTGTGTGTGTGTTTGTATGAGAGAGTGAGCGTGCAATCCCTGCTTTAGTTGGAGCATTTAAGCTGTTGGCGGTGGTGGCGGGGGAAGAGGGAAGGAGCTGTTTTTCTCCTCGTCCTCCCCATTGAAGCAGTGGCAGCCACATAATGATTGCCCTCCTTCCCAACCTGGCCCGCCGGCGCAAAGTCTTGCTGTTCTTCTCCTCCTCATTGTCCTCCCTGCCCAAGCGGCAGCAGGCTCCATGGGACAGGGACTCATTCCTGCCCAGGCACAGTGAACTCTGGCGGGCTGGACGTGGGTGTGAAGGGCCTGGCCCCATAGTTGGTTCCTGTACCCAGCTGATTCCGATTCCACGGCCAGCCTAACCCTAACCCGCCGCACGCCAAAGGAAAGCCAGCCGGGCTTCTCCTTCCCTCCTACCTTTCCCCCTTCCCCTTGCTCCCTTCCCCCCACTCAATCCTACTTCGGGACAGAGAAGCGCACACTGGAAACACGTGTTGGGGCGGTGTCAGAGAGCATCTTCTGACCCACTGGCACTCACCCACAACTCTCCATGCTCATCCAGGCCCGGCTTGCTGAGGGGGGAGGGAGCAGGCCTGACACCTCTACTGCCCCCACCAACGGCCCCAGCCATTGCTGTCCAGGGAAAGCATAGGAAAAGAAAGCAAACAGAAACATAGCTCTCACTGAGGCAAAAGAGCTGAGATTGGGGAAGGCACAGGAAACAGAAAGTGGCGCATTTCAAAGGCGGCAGCTCGTGTCTGGAGGTGCTGAACAGCGTCCCTTTGCAAGAGCCGGGCCACACCTCTCCGCTGTCCAACTCACCAATGGGGGTGCTTCTGCTGGGCCATCTCCCCCTCCCGCTGGGCTGTTGTGCTTGGCACTTGATAAGGGAGGGCAGTGCTTCTCCATGCCGCCCCCTTCTTTCTCTTGGCCCTGCCGATAAGGGAGAAGAAAGGCCAGGCTTGGGGGATGGCTCCCACCCCGCAAGATCTGCCCCAGCCATTCTCTCCCAGCCCTCTGCTGGCAGTAACAGCAAATGTACCTGATGAAGCCGGAATGCTGTGGCCATGCAAAGGCAAGTGCAGTGGCGCTTCGCTCCCGCACTAAGGCTCCGGCCATACCACTGCTGCAACAGGGAGACGGCTCTTTCATCCCTCTGCCATGACAGGGCGACAGGGAGCCGCAGCAGAGGGCCCAAAGAGCCGCATGAGGCTCTGGAGCTGCAGGTTGCCGACCCCTGAGCTAGAGTATGCTAGGATTACAATCTATCTACTAAACAATGTTGGGAATGAGTGAGTTAGATTCATCTTTCATGTTAGAAGCATTGATATACTAATGTGACATTCTGACCTAAAGTTGCAGCATCTTTTCTCAGAGAATAAACCAGGATTAAAAATAATTTTAAAAGTAATTTTCCCAGACAGACAAAGATCTTAGCAAAATAAACCCTGCCTTTCTACTAGTTGGCTGAGTTAAAAAACTAACTGGAGCTATCCTTGCCACTTTCTCTGCAATGGCCATCCCCCAACATATTCCCTAAATTATTATCTGCAGATAAATCTGACTGAATATTATCAAATTCTAATTCTGATGCATCGGTTAACTATCCTTTGAGAATTTAAAAGCTAGACTTCAACTTTGCTGAAAGAGTTGGCATAAAATTAATGTTCAAATCAAAGATTACAATTTGGTCATAATTACAAAGATGGGAGTGTGGTGGCTCACCAGGTTAGAATGCCGGGCTGCCAATTGGTAGGCACACATTTGAGATCCATTGCTGCCATGGGGTGGGGTGAACTCCTATCACACGCTCCAGCTCCTGCCGATACAGCAGTTTGAAAGCGGGCAACCACAAGTAGTTTAATGGGGACCACTTTGGTAACTTTGGTAACTTCACAAGGACACAAAAGGAGCCCTCAGCTGGATGTCCCTTGGACAATGATGATGGCACTGGGAAATCCTTTCGCCGTGGAAGCACTTAGGTGCTTCTGACACGGAAAAAAACATTACACAGGTTGGCTTAACCTAGCTGACAATACACATTTCATCTGATTTAACTTGTCTGCTGTCTGAGTGCTAAAGAAGACAAATTATATTTTGCCAGCAAGCCAGCAAGTGGTCTATTGGGGTCAACATGCAAAATGCTAGTTATGACCAGTAGAGCTCTTCATTTGGGAACAGGATGTTTGAAAAATCAACCTCTCAGATATGAGCCTCATCAGCTTTCCTCTTCTGTAAGAAAAACTGTTTTGTTGGTCAACAAGAATTAAAAATAGGTCTATTTCTATTTCATCTGTTACTTGCCATGCAAACCAGTCTATTATTTTTTTCAGATAGCTTTTAAAACTGAAATAGTTGTTTTTAGTGGTTGCAGTTTGTGTCTTTCCTATTGGTGCATTTTAATTGATGTACAGTATCCGTAACTGACCTTTTAATTATGTATGAATTGCTGCAGTCTGAATTTTAATTAATCTTTTATTGTTAGCTGTCTTGAACTCTACTTTTAATAAGTATATAACTTTAAATAATCACTAATATTATAAACCTGAAAATATTTTATCTCATTCATAAATTTTACTTCAAAAGAAAATATAAAAAATATTTTTATATGGGGAATGGAAGGATTTATATTCCCTGCAGTC
>JANHFL010002558.1:69639-85690 GCA_032468155.1 Oxyrhabdium leporinum | reverse complement strand
CAGATCCACCTTCTTTTAACCATCATCAATCACATTCCCCAATCATGGGTTATACCCAGCATTCCTTCTTCCATCTTAGCACTCCTCTTCCAGGTGCTGCACAGAACGGCCTTGACATTCTTAGAAATAATTTTGCTTTGACTACAATCCCTCTAACTGTATGAGAAAGTACCCCCTCCCTATTTCCCATGTGTAATTACGTGGCAGCCTGCACAGGCCTCGGTTTCATGGCTTCCAAGGCTGACACTATGGATACAAAAAATGCATGTTGTTCAGGAATAACATTCCTTTTAATCTAATTTGTAAAGGTTGTGTACTTTTTTGTAAAAAATAGAACAAGGAGGGACTATTCAACAGCAAGGTGAATTTTGTGGCATGAAGATATATCATTATCTTAAAGGAGAAGGAGTCTTGAATTTGTTATGAAGAACTGTATTTTTTAATAATATACTTTTTTTCTGTATTTATTTTTTTAAGTTAATGTTCAGTAGATGGTGGCCTGCTTTTGCAATTCCCTTAGATACTTATTTAAATTCTGCTGTATTAAAAGTGAAATCCGGCAAAGATTTTCTGGCTTTCCTTCCTCTTATCATTTTTCTCCGATCTCACCTCCAATATGACCCTTGCAGAGAAATGATTTGGTGCCATTCCTATTCATTCCCCAGTGGCCCTCCCAACCCTTTTTGTTGTTCTGTCTGACTTTCTTCTCAAATTCCTTCTTACTCCTGAGATTCAAAGGCCTTGAAACTCAAAAGATTACTTGTTTTTCTGATAGGAACTGTACATATTAGGTTCTGGAGCTTAATTAGCTTCCAGACCCTACTGCTTTTCTTTCTTTCACCCCCCTCTATCCCCTTCGGACAGCTGCAGCTACAAAGCAAATCAATAAAAGGGCTTTAAAATAGAAAGACATTTTCTCCATCATCTGAATGTAGAACACTCCCCCAAAATATGAAATTAAACTGTATTATTATAACATAAAGTCAATATTCTAAGAAACCTAAAAGACTGAATCTAAATTCAGTCATCACTTTCTGCATTTCTCAGAGTAGATATGTAAGTGAACACCGGATAAGGCCAAGCCAATCTGAACTAAGGAAATGTACAGAAGTGGGTGGATGATGCCTCACCTGCCTCTATCCCCAATCATTTTTCCCTTATGAGTTTTTGGGTGACCGCCATTTGTATATGTCTTTCTTGTTGCTGTTTGGTCTTCACTATTACATTTGTTAGGAATCAGTGATAAATATTTGTACCTTTATGGTATGGATACAATAGAGCACAATTTAAAAACAAGGTGGTATTTATATTTAGGTGGGAGGATATGCAGCTACTCAGAATTCATGCTCACTCAGACTATCTGTTGCTATGGAAGTCTAATGAAGGCAAACACTAATCCCTATGAAATGCAATTATTTTAGTGAGATGTTGGAATTTTAGCAACAACCAGAAGTTCTAAATGTATTGAATGGAGCTCCTTTGGCCATGGGAGTATTTCCTTATTTTTCCTTCACTACAATTTACTGTTGCTTTTCACAGCAATAATGGACAGGGCAGAATAAACCAATCTGCCAGGGGCATGAAAATGTGCAAATTAAATTCCATCTATTTCTTTCTCTGCTGTGCCACACTTGTAACTGGAAAGACTCTCTTTGATGTCTGAACTATATCACTCGGTAGCTTAGAACAGCCATCTGAGTTCAACAGTAGAAGATGGATTTTTGTCATCTTATTTTCAAATTCTATTTTTGCATTTCTAAAAAAAACCCTGAATAAATGCAACTCATTGTGGAGTGCTAACCATATGGAGTCAGTGCTGCGTTGACTTGGTAAATATTGGCCAGCTGCCTCTGGAGAGAATGCTTTTGCAGACTGCAGCACACAGTTTGATTAATCAGCTAAATTCAGAAGCAGATGTGACTTGAAATCCAAAGTTCTCCACCTGAGCTCTGCTACAGAGCCCCTTTTAACTACCCTGGTCAGCTTTGTAGTCATGAGGTTGTAGAGCTCCTTTGTCATGTACTCTACTATAATGTGCATATTTGGCTGGGAAAACAAATTTGAAATCAAGTAATAGAAAATAACTAATGTTTGTGTATATTACATCAAGTAGATGTAATTATTTTGCAGCCACAGTCGTATTTAAAAATCAAGAAGACTTCCAAGGAGCACAGCAGGTATAGTGATGATACAATGTAAATGATGCTAGATTGGGGAAGGTTGCTTGATTGTGAACAGTGTATGTAGGACAGAATGTCATTATGTAAATTATATCCTAAGAAGTCTGCATCTACTTTCTATGCTCAAGAAGGTTGGGGGCTTATTTTAACAACAATAGCCTTCCATTTTTCTTTTCAAATTGATATTTTTTCTGACATTTTGTTTATAAAGTCTATGGGTGTTTGACATTCAATGGGGGAGCGGCACGGGGGAACAATCTTACTATCTATATTATTATCAACCCTCCCCCCACCTTTGTTCTCTGCTCTCCACACATCCATCTGTTTTGGCTATTGTATTGATGTATTCTCATTGTGTTCTTTTCCTTTGTTTATTAACTTATTTCTGTTCTCTTTATAATCTTTTCATTTCTTTTTACTGTTGCAAGCTGCCTAGAGTAACTCCACGGCGAGATAGGCAGCAAATAAACTTAACAAACAAATATATATGCTGCAATACTTGAATGTTGATGTTGTTGAAATACTTCAACTTGTTGAAACAGTCTAATGTAAAATTAATTTTGAATCAAAATAGCTGCTGACATTTCTTCCATTTCCCTCTTTCTTACAGGCTACAATTGGAATTGACTTCCTATCTAAAACCATGTATTTGGAAGATCGGACAGTAAGTAGCAGGAAGTGCTGAACTGCTGAGATTATGAAGCTTTGTGTTCAGAAAGAAATAGTGGGCAAACAGCAAGTTTCCATGTTAAACCCCTCCTGTTTGATCAAACTGATAATTAACTTGTCCACTGACGGTGTGTCATACATAGTAGAGGGTTGTTTTTGTTATATTGCCCTGGACTCTCTTAAGAAAGTGGCGGTCTAAAAAAAAATTGGAGTCACACTTTTTCCACGAGGCCTCTTCTTGCTTTTCACAAGATTCTGCTGTTGCTCCTTGCGATGCAGAAGTAGGAAAAATGAACAGAATTCAATCTAGCAATTATCACCTTCCATAAATAATGACCATAAATTCCATTCATTACTGTAAAACCCAAAAAAATATTTATCTGGGATTTTTGCTGAATCTTAGTTTAGGGATTAGTAACTTCACTGCATCCCTCCCAAGGCAATAAATAAAGTTACCTGTGATGTGACCTTCATTGCAGAGGACTTCACATTGTTTTGTTGGCAAAAGTACCAGAATGGTTTGTCATTACTTTCTCCTGGATGAATTTTTTACTTTCTAGTGTAGGATATTGCTATATTTCTTGGAAGTCTCCCATCCAAGGCTTCATTTTCTTACTTGCTGCTAGCATGATTGCTTGCCATCTCTGGGATGAGATCGAGCATGCAATTTTTTCAAAGAGGGACACATGGTCTCTTAACTAGGAAGCTTTCCTTAAGTGCGTATGTTTTAAGGTTTCTACTTTTTCTTACAAATGTCACTGCCCCTACTTTAAAAATAATAATAATAATATGGGAAGGACCGTTTTGTAAGGAAAATCCAATGTCAACACAGATGGGCGTCAGCTATAATGAGAGAGAAGCAGCAGCGGCGGCACTGCATTAATCAGTAGCATCTCGTGCAGAGTTAATGCAATCTCAAGCATCCATCTTAGTCTTAATGGATCGTTTCCAGGGCTTTGCAATTGCTTTTATGAAAATGACAGGCGGAATATAGTAGAAATGCAAGAGGAAAAGTACTGGTAAATTTCCCTAAGCTGCCCCACAGATTGTATGATCTAGGGGCTGGAAGATGAATACTGTAGCTTTCTTATTTCTTCTGTCCTTTCATCAGAAGATGCCAGCTAGTTGTTTCCCTAGAGAAAACAAAGTCAAATGTATCATAGGGTAGGTTGCCTGCATTCAGACTAGATTTAGTGAAGCATTCCTTTGACAAATATTCCTGAGTAAGTTTGTATTTTGTATATGTGTAAAACTCTTATGCCCAATTGTACTTTATGATGACACGATGCTTGAGTATTCCTCCTGATCCCTCTAATAATGCAGATAACTACCGACTACATTGCAAATCTCATGAATCAATGCAAATGTCCATTGCCCATACCTTCCTTTCAATGAAACCTGGCTGTGTCTTTTGTTGTACTATTGTAGCCTGATCCCAATTGCTTTTTAAAACCAACTATTACAGCATCTCTCCTTCAAATTTCTATCTCAGTGGCCCCTTTTTGTTCATTATATCAAACTTCCATAGTTATAACATTTGTAAATATGCTTTTTTTAAATGCCAAGTTTTTAAAATAAGAATTTTTAGATATTTCAACCTCATACTTTAAAACATACAACCTTTTCTGGATCAAAGATTCCATGAAGAAGGAGTACAAATATATCAAAGCAGATAATATGCATGTCCAAAATTTTAACAAGCAACAGACTTTCTTCTGTCTGGCGTCCTCCAAAGGCCAACATATTTTAAGGACATCAGACTGGGGGAAACCAATGTACAAGATATACATAGAAATTCTTTCTCCGCATTCATGTTCTATAGATTATAAATGCACAAAATTATATGTTTGTAATCTTGTATGGGCATTATATAAGATTACAAATAATGCTTTGAATAACTAAGACACATGGATAAAACATTAAATGATCAATTTAAAACACATTGCTAGAAGCCTCTTCTGTTTAATTTTTTATCACTTTTCTTTTTTTTCTTCGGTTGTTTATATCTGTTTCTCTTCTTAATTCTGTGTGTGTATGTGTGTATATGTATATGCCTTTCTCTTTGCTGCTCTCCTCCCCTGGCCCTGGCAGGTACGGTTGCAGCTCTGGGACACAGCAGGCCAAGAGAGATTCCGAAGTTTGATTCCCAGTTACATTCGTGACTCTACAGTAGCTGTGGTGGTTTATGATATCACAAGTGAGTTAAATTTGGATGTGGTTATCTAAATAGAAATATACCGTGAAGGCACTTTTTAGTTCAATATCAGTACTCTCTATAACACAGTACATCACATTATTCAATATAAAGTGAAACAAATGATTACATTAGAAGGATTTCTGACTGCCATCTGTCAGAAATGGTGTAGGATCTCCTACTTGAGCGGAAGGTTGGACTGGATGACCTACAAGATCCCTTCCAACTCTGTTATTCTGACTGTACTGAAAGGACATGAGATGTAACACTGGAGAGCTTGGCTCTGTACTCCTTTATGCTACCACAATATTTTAAGCTGCAGTAGGATGCAGGCATTCTAAATGTCCTTGTTAGCAGCTTCCATTACCCTTCAATCTTATTGAAGTAAAGCTTCCCTTATGTGGATAATTGTAATCCAAGGTTTTATTTTTTTCTGCTGTTTAATCATACCGATTTTTGGAAATTGCCTGGACAAACCCCTGTGGTTTTCTTAGCAAGGTTTTCCAGAAGTGGTTTGACATTGCCTCTTTCCTACAGTGAAAGAGAAAGCAACTGGCCTAAGGTGGAACGAGAACTCCCAGATCCTCAGCTTCTAGCCCAATGCCATAACCATTACACTAAACTGGCTGTGTGTATCTACATTGGAAAAGGCTAATTCTTAAGAGGTTCAATGAATATTAGAGACATACCTTAAATTCCTAGCCAGGTGCTGGGTGGGGAATTCTGGGAATTGAAGTCCACACATTTTAACGCTGCTAAGGTTAAGAATAACTGCCTTAAGGAGTAGCTTCATAGTCCAAATAAGTATCCTCAAATCCCACATTCTGCTTCCACTATTATTAGACCTGATATCACTAGGAAGTCTCATGCCAAGTAAAGCAGGAATCCTTTAACTATACACTGGTTCCTTTCTGAGAAATTAAATCAATGCTTTTTAAATCTTGTTAAGAGTACATTATTTCCTTTTATGTATATAATACTGATTGCCCATATGGTAAAGATGAATTGATTTATGGGCTGAGTGAAACTAATAAACAAAGAAAACACTGAAATATCTTCTGATCGATATTTTTATAAATAGGCTATTTAAATTTTTTTGGGTCTTTGTTTTTATAAATGGCATATTAATTTACTTCCCTTTAACATGTTTGCATCTAGAGCAATGGAACTTTCGATTGCACTCCTGTTTTCCTTTCCAGTATCTATCATTGTAATATTTCTCTGGCCCAAGATGGCTTGAACTGCCATCACCAGAACAATATGTGGCCATTTTGCTTTAATACCGTACTTGCATTTCTTGCATTTATTATATTTATATCCCATGCTTTCTTCAAATTACACTTAATTTGTAATATTCACATATGCCCATTTTATCCTCATAGGCTGAAAGGGAGTGATTGACTATATGAAGCTGAATGTCAATTTTAATCCATGGCTCCCTAGATGTGGTCTACCCATTATAACCACATTGGCCAATCCAATTTATAAGAAGAGTCTCCCGCATCAGAAGTGCACCAGTCTTATCTCCAGCTTGAGGGCGAAAGTCCAGTGCCCAGTGCAGGAATATTTCCAAATGATCACTCAGAGAGGCACAGATGTTAGGAGGTCTCCTAGAGGAGCCCACTAGGCTCATTTTTTCCCATGCATCTCCCTTTCCTGTGGTTTAAATATATACTACAATTAAGACAGATAAATATTTTTTCCTACAGAGTTGCAGTACCTATTCTCAAGAAATAGTATTTAACATCAGAGTAGCAAAAGCCATTTTTTTTTGTCTGTAACTATACTGGTGATATCGCATAAGCACATAATTTTTTTATCATCAATGGCATCTTTTCCTTGTCTGTAAAAAGTGGTTGTAAATCAGGGAATAATAGGGTGGAGAAAGATTTATCTGAAGTAACCACAACCATCTAAATAAATTATTCATAAACTGACTTAACCTGCACTACTGGTTATCCTCCATGAATTTGTCTACTCCCATTTGTAAGCTATTTGAGTTGGTGGCCATCCACAAACCTGGGGCCAAATTCCATAGTTTAGTTACCTCAATGACCGATGGTTTTCAGACAGCACTCATTTTTTTCTTTCCATGAAACCTGTCTCCATGCTGAAGGAGCTACCGAGATAAAATAATTCTGATCTTGAAATCCTGGATCCAGGTTCTGCCATGAAAACACTAACCTTTTCTGAAGCCATTGTATTGTTCCTATTGAAAGGAGCAGAGCAGGAGCAGAAAGTGACAGAAAGGAAGATCTGCCTCCCCTGTTGGCTCCAGCTGACCACCACAGTTGAGGAGCAAACAGACAAAAGTGACTCAATATAAATGCTTTTTTTTCTAATGGATTGCTTTGGAAGGACTGAAAGGACTGTTTTGGTTGCTATAGTTGGATTAACTCTGTCTCTGACAACTGACCCTCTTAGAAAAAAAATGTAGGCATTAGTGATTTGTTGAATAAAAAAGCTTGGGCCTTCTGTCACAGTTTGTTTGTCTTAGAAGAACGTGTGGTTGAAGCTGTTGCCAGTGAAGGTACACACAGAAAACTGTGTGAACAAAAAACACATGCAACCAAATAGTCTACAAAACAAGGATAGTGGGAAAAAGAGCATTATTGTACTTGGAATTTACTGCTGTGCTAACACAAAATATCTTTCCTAAGGGATACGTTATCCGAACAATGTCTGGCTGCGGCTTCAAGTGGCTAGTACAGAAATGCTTAAAATACTAGTATTAGCTCTGTTTGCAGCTTGAGGTTGAAAAATAGATTCATTGTAAACTGTATGAATTTTGCATGTGATATGCATGTTTTAAAATCAATTGGCTAGTGGGAGGGGGAGTAATAATCACTGTGTTCTGATTTAAAAAAAACATTCAGCTACCTGAAATTTCTCAGTTGACATTACAGTTGACATCTGTCTCTTCTATAGGCATAGATGAGGTGCTACTGAGAACATTCTAATGGACATTGTTGTGAAAGGCACGTTTGATGTCATGCCCAATCACTGTTTGGATTACAGTTACAATAAAGCAACAAGTCTTCAATCTTCTGTTCACTTCCTGTCCATTCTTGTCCTTGTAAAAATACCTTATCTTGTGTACTTTTTTAATATTCAAACCTTGTCTCTTCTGGCTTTAATTGTCCTGAATCTAACATTTTAGTTTTGATTTCTTTGAATTGCTTTTATTTCTTCCTTCCTTTAGCCTCAAAACATAGGCAGAAAAGTTGATATCACTTCTTTATTGTACAATTTCTTCAAAAACTTTTATCTATTTTACCCTTTTTCTAAGGAAATAAGATTCTCTATAAGGAAATCCAGTCAGCTGTACAACTTCTCTTTAATTTTCAAATAATCCTATGAGATAGCTTTAGTAATTGGTGCAAAATCCCTTTTAAATTTTCACATGTAAATAAATAATTTTAACCAAAGCTCAATATTCAGTCACTCTGAATTGATTAATCTAGGATGAGGAACCCAGATATAGGTGGAGTAACTGGCTAAAAATTATATGAGTTGTGGTTCAAAAACATTTGGGGACCAGAGTTTCTCCATCCCTGAGTCTGAATGAATTTTCTCAAATTCATTCAGCACTGTGACTATTGCCAGAAATCATAAAAATTCTCCAAATCCTTTGGCTAAGACATTTCTATCACCTGTTGGAAAGACTGACATTTGCCCTGTATCTAATTTCTGGTTTTTCTTCACAGATCTCAATTCATTCCAACAAACTTCCAAATGGATTGATGATGTCAGAACAGAAAGAGGAAGTGATGTCATCATTATGTTAGTGGGCAACAAAACTGACCTTGCAGATAAAAGGTAAATACCCACTATGAAAATGAAAAGGAAGCATTACAGTACAGAAGGTGTCTCTTAATTTGTTTATACTGTACACAGAAAAGTTGAAGAAAGATAGTAAGACTGTGGAAGACCTCTAAGGTCTCTTTGTCAAAGGAAGAGATTCCCTAGAGTGGTATTTCTTCTTGCATTTGTTACGGAACAGGTGGATCATAATTCCAAGATACTTTGTTTTCCCCACTTTCCCAACTGAATTGAATGCATTGAATCAGCTACCATTTTCCCTTTGTCTGACTCTAGGCAAATCACCATTGAAGAAGGGGAACAGAGAGCTAAAGAACTGAATGTCATGTTTATTGAAACAAGCGCAAAAACAGGATACAATGTAAAACAGGTAATACATACTTGGGTACACATAAGGAATTGCATTTTTCATACATGAGAAAGGATACATAACAAGGGATGGGGGGAGAAAGTATACAGAGAGCTAATGATTATGTTGGTAAAAAGTGTTATATAGCAAATAGGTCTTCGTGACCTGGGCATTTTCAGGATGCCATCACTAAATAGCCTTTATACAAAAATCATTTTTATTTAATTCGTCCCTGACATGCAATCGGTTGGCTCTCCAGGCATATTACTTCATAGGCTAGAAATTGAAATGATACCTCCTGGAAACATGTGGCTCAGTAGAAGGGCTTTCCCTGTGATACTAATCTGAAGAGCACTCATTTTTGTAACTTTCAGCTAGCATACTGGTGGAAGACAGTTTGGGGTTCTTCTTTTATAAATGTCACATGCACAGTATTATTGCTAGTTTCAATTTCATTCTGGATGCAAAGGTCCTGATTGTTTTTTCTCTTGTTGTTTAATCCCATCTCCCATTGGCCTTGGTATCTCTAGCTCTTCCGACGTGTTGCATCAGCCCTACCAGGGATGGAGAGTGTTCAAGAGAAGAGTAAAGAAGGGAGTATCCTTTATTAATTAAGAACAGCAGTTTCACAAAGGGAATTTCCCATTTAGGAACTCAGAGGCAATTCAAATAAATAAGAAATGGGATGTTTAAAGTGGCAAGTAAGTTAATTTGTGATTGTGGAGATAAGGCTGTATGTTGTCTTATATGTAACATGTACTGTATATCTTCCTCCAAATTAATTTAAGCTTGAAGAGATTTCCTCTGCTGTTCCATTAACACCACCCCCACCCCCATGATCAATGGTTGGAATTGGGAAAATATTATTTGTTTATTAGAAAAATGTATATGGCTTTGCAACTTAAGCAAATAACTCAGAGAAGCAAATCACACTTCGGAAACTAATATAAAAGAAGAACAGAAAAGTATAATTTCTCTAAAAGTAGTTGTAACAGAATATAAAGTCTGAGACATCTTTAAAACAAATCACACACCCTGAAATTATATGTTGAGCTTCTCTAGCAGCTTTGCCCTAACAAGTGAGGTAACAGCCAGGTCTTCACAACTTTTCATAAGGCCGGCAAAATTTGGACAAAGCAGACCTTGGAGGAAGGCTGGGCAGGTGCTACCAGAGAAGAAGGCATGTCACCTAATACCAGAGAAGAAGGCATGTCACATAATACAGCACTGTTCCACAGAACCCATATAGAGCCATGATGATCTTGGATCAGTTGGAGCAGCAAGTAATATTTTAACTATTAAGTCAATATAATCCAATATATAAAGTGTGAAATAATTAATAGGACCATACTAAATAATACAAATATCCAAGTTCTCTAAAGGTCCAAAAATGAAGACTATTAGTTCTAATCTAAGATCTGTCTCTTGCCATGGGCAATATACTGTATCCTTTGGACTGACAGAATCCAGAAGTTAAAAGAAATACAAATTGTTATATCAAGCGTGAGGAATAATTTGGTTAATACATTAAGTATAATACAGTTAAATCAAGTTTTGTAACCTAGAAAACTGATTTAGGACATTTGTAATGCATGTAATCTCAATTTATGACCACAACTGAGCCCAAAATTTCAGTTGCTAAGCAAGGCAGTTGTTAAGCGTCATTTTACAACTGTTTTTGCCAGAGTTGTTAAGTGAATCATTGCAGTTAAGTGAATTATGTGGTTGTAAAATGAATCTGATTTCCCCCATTGATTTTACTTGTTGGAAGCCAGCTGGGAAGGTTACAAATGGTGATCACATGACCTCAAGACAGTGTAATTGTGCTAAATAAATGCCAGTTGCCAAGAACCCAAATTTTGATCATGTGACTATGGGGATGCTGCAATGGTTGTAAGTATGAAAACCAGTCATAAGTCATTTTTTACAGTACCGTTGGAACTTTGAACAGTCACTAAACAAATGTTTGTAAGTCGAGGACTACCTGTATTGCCTCAATACAAACTCAGCACTCCCAGAACTTTCTTTAGTTTACATTAAAATTAAAGTTGGGATGATACTGATTTTTTTTAAAATAAAAAGTAGCTTTTAGTGGTTGGGGTGAAGGACTTGAAAGAGAAATATATCAGGCTGATTATAACTATCAGTACCCACAAAATTAAGTGTTGCACTTTCTTTTGTCTCTCCCTTTATGTTCAGTCAACATAGAATATAGAAGGGAAGGGACGAGCAAACACACAAGAATGCACTCATTTAGAATTCAGCATTTCTTGGTGAAGAACTTTTGGTGCTTATTATCATAGGGAAATACAGCTTTCTATATATTTTAATGTAAGCATATATCAAGAAAAAATGCTATTTAAGTTCAAACGTTTTTAGTTTAAGATCACTATATAGTTTTCCACCTATGTGGATTTCAAAAGGCAACTGTTTTGAAAAACTTCAGAAAGCAATGTTCTAATTCTATATTTGTTTCAAATCCTTCAAGAATTGTATATCTCTAGAATTTTTAATCACAGATGTGTAGAAAATGGTTCATGTTGTTTTGGCTTTTCCTACTGGGAAAGACTGAATGTACAAGCCAACTTTGTGTCTTGCTAACATTCAGCTTTGTATTGTAAGGTATCAGAAGGCAGATGAGGAATTGGCTAACCACTTCCTTCCTATTGTGAATTCCTCAGACACACAAAATGACCTTGTTAAATTGAAC
This sequence comes from Oxyrhabdium leporinum, assembly GCA_032468155.1. NCBI lineage: Eukaryota > Metazoa > Chordata > Lepidosauria > Squamata > Cyclocoridae > Oxyrhabdium > Oxyrhabdium leporinum. The sequence continues at coordinate 73,766 of JANHFL010002558.1, read as the reverse complement.
TCAGAATGTCATTTCTCCCATTATGGGATGAATACACCAAAGGAAAGCATTAGCACAGAACAGTACTAATGAATATTGTTCAATTAACTGTTATTTATTTGAGATAAATGAAACCCAGCAATAATGACTTCCTTCTGTCCCTGAGGCCGGCAGAAAATAGAGAATACACATGGATAATTGCCAGCTAATGGCAATTTATACCATGTTAACATTCTTTCTGTAAGTTATGCAAGATGACTGTGTAAGTCCTTCTATCTGAATTGCTGATCTTAACAAACAAATGTGATTTAGAAATTAATTCAAGCAGACTCTAATGTGCCAAGTGATTACATGAACACTACTTTAAAAGAGCGTTAAAAACATCCTATTTCAGCATTCCTATCTGAATTTTAGTTGATTTAGTGATAACCAGAGGTGAAATCTAGCTGGTTCGGACTGGTTTGGACGTACCGATGACACAAAATTTTGAGTAGTTCGGAGAACCGACAAATACCGCCTCTGGCTGGCCCCATCCCCGTCCGCTCACTCACCGGATCGCCACTCACCCCCACCTGTCCGTTCGCCACTTGCCCCGCCCCACCCTGCCCTATATATCTCACCTTCGCCACATGACTCGTGTCTCGCCCACTCTGTTCACCAAAGCATGCCGTCCACTCGCCCTTTGCCTCGGGTCGGGGTCCGAGGAACCGCCATTCCCCAGCTCTGGCCTTGCTCCGGAGCCTCCACCCGATCACCCTTCGCCTAGGCCGGATTGGAAAATGCGCAGGAGGGCTGAAGCAGTTGGGAACGGATCGGATGGTTCTTCTTACCTTTAAGAAGATCCATCCGGAAACCACTGCAGTGGAGATCTTGCAGCCACTTCTTCCATCCCTTGCTGAGCCTCAGTCGCTCACGGAGATGCCTCCATGTGGTCTCCGGGTCGGTAGCTGCTTCTCTCTGCTTCTGCACTTGCTGGGAGAGCGTCTTGTGCAATTTAGCAGCCGTGAGCCGCTGCTTTGGGTCCTCTTAAGTCCCATCCAGAAAGCGCTGTGGCTGAGAGAAACGGCATTCAACATGGCTGTTGCTTCTCTATGCCGCAGCGCTTTCAGGATGGGACTTAGAGGAAAGCAGCGGCTCACAGATGCTAAATTACACAAGACGCTCTCTCAGCAAGAGCAGCAGCATCGCAGAGAGAAGCAGCTGTTCCCCGGACAGCAGAGATGGAGTGGAGCAGGCCCCAAAAGGGTGATCGGTCGAGCATTGCCTCACCACGTGGCTGAAGCCGCGCTCATGCGCAGAAGCCTCACCGTGTGGCTGAAGCCATGCGCACGCGCAGAAGACTGCCCTCACAATCGGACTCCCTTAGCAAGGTGCTGCCCCACCTTGCCGTGAGTGATCCCCACCAAGCCACGCCCATAAAACCAGTAGTAAAATTTAGATCCCAACACTGGTGATAACAAATGTGAATTATATTTCCTTCGTTAACCTTATGTCATGCCTTCACTTTGTAAAAATTGTCAGTCACTTCAGTGGCTTCCAAATGAGAACAACAGTTGTGTCATTGCTAAATTTCAATGTTCAATTTAGGAATTGTTTTCCCTTTTTCCCTTTCTATTTTACTTGCTTTCACAGCAATCACAAACATAATTTGAACTTTCCACAGTGTCTAATGCTGGGTTATTTTTCTGAGACACTCGCACATATTTCAAGTTCCTTTAATTATTGAAAAACGTAAATTTTATACAAATGAGATATCAGAAATTGAAAGTTTTCTGATCAAGTGTCAGCTCATTCATATGCCTTTTACACAATGTGAATGATGTACTTGGGTTATTTTTTTTCTACCCGGGCTTTGCATGCCACTATTCAGATGATATGTATCTTGCCATTCTCTCTTCCTTATTAAATGAACTACAGGTAATCCTCCTTTAACAACCGTTTGTTCAGAAACCTTTTGAAATTATTACCGTGCTGAACAAAAGGACTTACAACCTATACTCAGAGTTATAGCCATTGTAGCACCCCTGTGGTCATGTAATGAAAATTCAATTGTTTGGCAGTCAGCTCACTTTGATGATATGCTGCAACTGCTCTCACCTTCCTATCTCGTCCCCCCATCTTAGCTGCCCAACTGGCTCAACAGCATGCTCGAAGCTGCTGCGATCCTGGAGACCTAAGCCTACTCCCTACCCCATCATACCTGGAAGACCTTGGTTTGTTACAGTGCCTACAGCACACATAAATTGCTCCACTTACCTTTGTGGTTTTCAGCAACAACAGAGGCCACAGTCAAAGTTTTGAAAGTTGCGGTTTTTGCATTTTCCATACAATCTACTTTGTAGTCACGGAAGAGAAGGAGATACACTGGACCTAATTTTCATTTATTCAAAAAGCCTAAAAACAACCCAAACTAGCAAATATTTCTTTGGGCAGAAAAAAAAGGCATGTGCTTTAAGTCCCTGTAGCAAAAAAGAGCTATGTTGTCCTCTAGTCTAATTCCTACTTTTTGTTTTGGGAAAGGGTAGCTGATTTAGGTGGTATAGTAATATATGTTAGATATGTTAGTAGCACATACACAAAGCATGACCTGGACATTGCTAACAAAATACCTCACTTGCATTGCTTTTTTAAAGTTAATATCTACCCTCCAGGAATATCTACCCTCCAGGATGGTTCAGAAAGAAATTCCACCCATTTTTTATGGAACTATTTACATTCAGAGGAGCTGCACTGAAGATACAGTATGTTCATTTGAGTTCCAGTGATTTATTCATTAGATAGGTAGTGGGATGATTTAGATCTCCTTTTATGTCCTGGTTCTTCATTTTAACTACTACCACTGGTTAACTGAATATCAGATGTAGTAATCGGTTACATAATCAATTTCCTAATTTCATCATAGATTGCCAACTGATTGGTGAAAGACCGGTTCTAAAGAGGGAACAGGACAAATGAAAATGGCACTCTTAACATTTTCAGGATAAAGAAAAAGATAACTGATTAGTCCATCTGAACTTTGCTATAAGCATTCTTAGCAGTGTTTTTTAATCAGAATTGTCTATATCAGGGGTGTCAAACTTGCAGCATCACGGCAGCATCACGTGATGTATCGGGACTTTTTTCCCCTTCGCTAAATCGGGCGGGGCCAGGGCCAGCACGTGATGGATCTGGCCCGCAGGCTGTGAGTTTGACATCCCTGGTGTATATAGTGCGCTTACAACAGCACTGAAAAAATTGACTTATGACCATTTTTCACACTTATGACCATTGCAGCATCCCCATGGTAACATAATTTACATTCAGATGCTTGACAACTATCTCACATTTATGATGGTTGCAGTGTCCCAGGGTCATGTGATCAGTGGTGGAATCCAATTTTTTTTACTACCAGCTCTCTGGATGTGGCTAGGTGGTCATATGACTGGGTGGGCGTGGCTAATTTGGGCAGTTCATTTTGCCTTTATCCTTCCTAAGCTGTACTTGCTGAATCCAGGGCATCTATTTATTATTTTAATAAGACACACACACCAAGGGAAAAAGAGCACAAACTTTCTTGCCACTTGCGTAACTTCAGTACAACAGCAGCTTCAGGCTCCTTAAAATAGGCCATTAAAAAAGAATAAAGCAAACAGTATTTCCTTCAAAATAACTCCTGATCATATGTTTCAGAAAACCACACAATAAACCAAACTGAGAACAGCACCAATTAAGACTGTAACTAAAACCTCCATGATTTGGGAAAGAGAACTACTCTAAAATCTCTAAGCATTGCATTTCTCTAAATGCACCATATACCTTTATCTTATGTATTGTAAATTGATTTCTGATGCATTGAACTCATGGGATGACCTTTTGTTACTACTTCCAGCAATATTAATCTGCATTTCTTACTTTATTTTAAACGAACATATTTCAAATTATATAAACCCCATTGAGATTGTCTGTAGGCAAACATAAACCCCATGGATTTGCTCTCTCTCACACACACCCAATCTGCTTTGAAAGGTAAATATTATGTATAAAGTAAATGTTACAGGCAATACCTTAATGCTGATTAAATCTAAAAGAGGACAAATCAGGAGGACTGACCAGAAAGTGACTCCCTGATAACTAAGGACAGGTCCTCCTCAAGTTTCATTTAGAATTGG
>JANHFL010002558.1:49464-62734 GCA_032468155.1 Oxyrhabdium leporinum | reverse complement strand
CCTACCTTATTTCCAGCTCCATCACGTTTCTCCTTCTTGAAATTCACTCAATCAATTCCAACTTCACAAGATCTTTTTCTTTCGTGAGAAGTTGGAATTGATTGATTGAATTTTTTTTTAGGGAAACTTTTGTTTCCCGGCACACGATGGCGAGAAGGAGAAATGCGATGGAGCTGGAAATAAGGTAGGCAAAGAAATGCTTGGGGAATTTGAGGAAAGCAAGGGCATCTGGGCAGTTGTGGGTGGGGGAAACTCTTCTGCCCACAAAGGGAAGAAGAGAAAAAGCTGCTACCCTTCCCCGCAAGGCAGGCAGGTAAACATGGCTGGGCCACCTGCCGCGTGGAAGGGAGTAGGGAAGGAAGGAAGACAGCAGGGAAGACCTCAGGGAAGGCAGGGAAGCATGGCGGGGCCATGTGGAGGGAGTAGGGAAGGCAGGCAAGTGGGCCTGGCCATGGGGACCTCTGGGAAGGCTTTGGGAAGGCAGGGAAGCATGGCTGGCCCATGGGAGAGGTAGCTGGGGAGAAGCGAAGGAAGACTCACTAGGCAGAAATCAGCTGGGCGGCGTAGTTGAGGCAAGCGAGGGAACCAGAGAGCAGCAGCAGCTATGCCGTGGGCATGACTAGGTAGGCGAAGCATGAAAAGTGAGTGGAAGGGGCAGGGCCAGCCAGTGGTGGCATTTGCCGGTTTGCCAAACTGCGCATAATCATCCCTGCCGGTGCTCAAGAACAAGTGTTCAAGAACTAGTGCAAACCAGCTAGATTTCATCACTGGTGCAGGTAATATTCATACTAAGAACATGGATAAGACATATTTTTCCCATCTCTCCTAGTATAGTAACTAGAATGGTCCAGTGAAGCTGAATAGTGTGTTTCAGGACAAATGAAAGGAAGTAGGTCATAGTTAAATTGTGTAATTTGTTATTACATGAAAAAATGATGGACATAGGCTGTCTTTAAAAAGGGTTTCCATATCAACTGATGTCAGGTGGACCATATACAGGGCACACGACCAGATAACCTCATTCTATATTATAAAGCTTCATTGAAAGACTCTTGCAAGTTTGATAGCACAAATCTCCCACGTCTCTTTTTCAACCCAAGAAGTTATAGAAGTTCCTTTGTGAGTTTCTTTCTATATGGACTATGTTTTTCTTATCTGATCATTCACTGAGCAGCATCTCTCCCCCCCGCCCCTCTTCTCAAGGTAATTCCCATATATACCATTTCAGCTAGTACACAACTGGTTCACAAATTCCTGAAGGAGAAAAGTTATTAATATGCAGTCTTAGAGGTTGTATATTACCTACAGTATTGGAAGCAGTATGGCTCTGAATACTGGCTGATGGGAAACGAAGCAAGATTTATCCTGTTCTGTCATGCATGTCTTACTTATTGCTTTCCATTTACATTTAGTTGTCCATCATGGAAAAGAAAATGCTGGACAAAGGAGGATTCTAATATTCCTAACAGACAGTTCTACTTTCCCTTTTTGTCTTTTCTTATGTCCTATGTATAGGGTTAAATAATCCTTAAAAAATCAACCTTCTTGGGAAATCTAAATTTCAACTTCAGGGAATTCTTATATGTCAGGAGACTTTTGCATTTAAAAGGAAAAATTGATTTGATTCGATTCACTGCATTGAATGATTATTATTATTCCTCAGCCAATTAATGTTAGGTATTTATCAGTTGCCATTTTTTTCTGGTAATTTATTTTAAGTAAGTTCAGAAATATCATTCATATTTTTTTAAACTTTTCAAACATATTTATTATTAACTAAAACTGGATTTTGGGAGGAAAGGGAAGGAACATAACTGAAATATGCTCCAAATACAGCTTGTCACCACACAGTAGCCTAATTACCAAGGAAAAATGCTAAAATTAGATTTCATTATACTTTAGTTAAAATAAGTAATAAAATAAACAAAAAACATTTTTATAGTTTTTAGAGGATTTTTTTTTAATTATTATTCTGTAGAGATTTTAGAGGATGATCAGGGTTATTATCTTAATGGCAGTTTTCCTGACTGGATTTAATTGCAGATTTTTTGCTTACTTCTTAATTGCATATTCATTTTTAGGTAAATATTTTTATGTAGGCCTTTTGCTAGAAAAATATGTCTTTTAACTAGAATTATCAACTACAAATTAATAATTAACAACTACAAATTAATACATCAAAACTGCAGCCTTTCATTTTATACAATTTGAGAAAAGATTGCTATGTCTGAAATTAAATCACAGATTTTCTGACTTTTTTTATTTATTGTAACAGCCTAATAAATCTACCTGTTTGGAAGAATTTTATACCACCTTTTCCCTTTAAACTAACATTGTTACATCAACTGAATTTCTCTCCCTCTCTCTCTTGCAAGGAGCCAAGATCTACATTTCTTTTAAATTAAACTGTTCTGGACCATTTGATCATAAAGAAGAAACACATTTTAAGTTTTTTAAGATAGACTTAAATAAGATAGAAAATTTGAGATAAAAGCCCAGTATTTGTTTTTAGCACTCATTTTCAACTTGCAATCATACGTCTGATTACACTTGTTGTGCAACTTATTGAAATTACTGTCTTTGCATAGAAGACAAACTTACAAGGAAATGTATGATATGCTTCATAAATCCAGGTGTTATACAGAAGGATGTGGTGGCACAGTGGTTAGAATGCAGTACTGCAGGCTACTTCTGCTGATTGCCTGCTGCCAGCAGTTGGATTCTTACTGGCTCAAAGTTGACTTAGCCTTCCATCCTTCCAAGGTCGGTAAAATGAGGATCCAGATTGTTGGGGGCAATATGCAGTAGATAAGTCAAAGTGCTATTGCTATTGCATTTACTTTCTATGTTTCATCAGTTGGTTGAAACTAATGATTGAAAAGTACAGTATTAGGTGGAAATACAAATATAGGACAAAATGACCAAACAATGATAAAACCAAATTTACTGCATTTGCTAGGAAGGGCATTTCTTAAAAATCACAGGAAGTGATTAATTTTTAAAGTTCCATTAGGGAGATTTTTCTAAGTATAATAAATCTAATGCTGATCTCATGCCATGTATGGAGTAGTGTTAAATCTCTTCTTCACAGCTATATGCTCCTAATCCATTTATGTAAATGCTCTTCCAGTTGTTCATCTTAAATCCATTTCTGCCAAATGTTCTTTACTGCTGCTTTAGAAACCCAGAAATACTGGGGAGAGAACTTGGACTGTGTAAACCATGAAACTGAAGATAAGTTCAGTAATTTCTATTGCAAACAATAATGTTGAGCTGGAAGAAAAATATCTGGATTACATTTAGCTGCAAATTAAATCATGCAAAATATTCAGGTGCTGTGATGGCTAAAATCATGAAGAAACTAATTTCTTTTTAAAACTGTCCTGAAAGCCACATAACTGAGTTCAAGGAGAGACCATATACAATTTATCTTAGTTTACAAGCCACAGTGGCTTGCTTATACAACACACTGAACCCAAACCTATCAACTAGGTTATGGTAATATATAAACCCATTTACTTTCTAGTTTATTTCAGAATTTCCAGAGAATTTAGTTTCATAGTCAGTTATGTAATGGATCAGATTGTGAAAATGCTCTGAAGTGAAAGTGACCAATTCATGTGGCCTGAATGAGTGAATACATATGAGGCACACATTAATGATAGGACCTGTACAAAGAACCAGGTATGCTCCTGTACAGGCACTCTCAGTGGGATTTCCTTGCATGGGAAAACTTTCTATCACATGGTGTCCTTAATTTATATGAAAAGGCTGTTTCTTGATTCCACTTTGGGCATCAACTTTCTCACAGTACGGACTTTTAGCAGCTAAGATGTTTTTATTTAGGACTCTCAGCCAGTCATTCAGACATGATCTCCTCCCTGATGTTTTATTCCATTTCTTCACCATGAACTTGATTTTGCCCTCTAATATTCAGCATTCTATGGCTACTGAATTTGCTTGGTCCAGGCTAGGCTGATTTCTCTCTGTCTTCTTAATGGGGTTTTATCATGTTTTTGAGCTGCATCAGAAGTTGATTTTATTTATTGCACTTTATATGCTGTTCAGTTACCAAAACATTCCACGTACAGCCTATAAATAGCACCAAAATAGAATGAAAACAAAGCATTCTAACACAAATCAGATTACCAATAATTATATTTTAAAAAGTAATTATTTGCTATTATAAAGTCCAAGAGAAGATGATATCTGAAAAGAACGCACCAGTTCTGGAAAGAACAACATCCAGAATCAGAAATAACAGAACAGAGACTAGCAGATCAGTGTTGATTTATAATATGAAATGAAGTATTCACAGACATAGAATTGGAAGAACTGCAAAGGTCAACCTAGAGCAGAGAAATTGAAACTTTGCTAGAAATAGTTCAGACTGTAGAGGCAAATCAGAGGAAATCAGTGGCAGGGGAAGCCAGCATTGCTTTTGAACTGTTTTCATTCCCAAATCAGGGTCCCTCTCCTCTGCTTTTTCTTCAGAAATAACTCTCCTCAGAAAGAACCTTCTAACTAGGCAACAAGAAGAATTGGAACAAATAACTGATTGTATAGAACCCAACAAAGCAACACAATAAGATTGTCGGCATTGAAATTTGTTACATGCCCCAAAACCAGCTAACACAAGTATTAAAAGATGCCAGTACTATAATATTAAATATAACCACCCGCTGAATGGTAGTAATGATACTGAAAGGGAGTTTGGACTAGACAAATGTGCCACCTTTACCATCAACGAGATAAATAATAAACATTGAAGGAATCAAGATGCCCTATGGCAATAACATCAAGAATCTGGATGTAGATCATTACAAACACCTAAGCATCCTTCAGATTGACAACATCAAGCACATTGAAGTTTAGAAAAAGATAGTAATGAATATATCAGAAGGGTGAAGATGCTCTTGAAATCTAAACTCAATGGAAAAAATACTATCAAGGAAATTAATACCTGGACAATTCCAGTTATTAGATATGCATTTGGAATAGTTTTAGTTCTCAAGCAGAACTAAAAGCCTGGAATAGGAATGTCAGAAAAATAATGACAATGAATCATGGCCTTTTATCCATGTAGCAATATCAACGGACCTTGTTTGCCAAGGAGCATAGGTTGGCCTAAAATATTGCAAGTACATCAGGCAGTTAAAGAAGTCATCTGAAGGCAGTGAGGAAGATGCTAGCATACTGTGAAAGCTTTCTAAATACCAGAGATGAAACTGGCTTATGAGAAAGTCCAAATGAAGAATAGAAAAGAGACATATCAAGGAAAAGCATTAAATAGCCAGTACATAAAGAACCTGCAGGAAAAGTAGATAACAACAAGACCTGGCAATGGCTAAAAGAAGGAAAGCTGAAGAAAGAGACAAGAGGGGCAAATTCTGGCTGCACATGACTAAGCATTAAGTACAAATGCATATAAAACCAGTATTGAGAAGATTGCAACGAACAGCAAATGATGTCTTTGCAAAGAAGCTGACCATTTAATTAGCTGCTACAAGAAGATTTCACAGACTGATTAGAAACCATGACGAAAATGGTGCACTGGAATAGCCGCAAGAAACACCGTTTTCCAGCAAGCAAGAATTGTGTGATCGCAAGGTAGAAAAAGTAATGCGAAATGAAGACGTTAAAGTGCTGTAGGACTTTAGAATTAAAAAAGGCAGCAACAGCTTGAATTATGCTCTGAAATTAATTGACCACCAGTGAGGCTCTTGCAGTAGTGGTTGTACTTGGCAAATTGAGAAGCCCTCTTAAAAGCTTGATCCCCTGCATACCAGCTGTAGCTTCTGAGTAACTTTGAAGGACAGACCAAAATTCTATTCATTGTTATAATCTAGAGAGATGGCCAAGGAATGAATGATGCTATAAAATTTAGGATGATAGAAAGGTCTTCATTAGCATTTTGCCCACTAAGAAGAGTTGTTTAAAAGCCTGGAAGTAAGTAGAGTTTTATTTTTTACAAGTGCTTCTGAAGTGGAGGCAGGAATGAAAATAAAATAAAAAGCCACTTTATTTTAGACCATGATTTTTTTTAAAAAAAATTATACTAGAATTATTATTTCCTTAATTTCTTGGATTTAATTCTACTAAATTCCTGCAGCAAATCTGGTTCATGCAGATCACTACCATGACTCTTGAAGAAAGAAAGAATGTTGTAAAAAATCAAACCAAATGGTTTAATGACAATACAGAATAGGAGTGAGAAGAGAGAAGAGAAGAGAAGAGAAGAGAAGAGAAGAGAAGAGAAGAGAAGAGAAGAGTTGGAAGGAACCTTGGAGGTCTTCTAGTCCAACCCCCTGCTTAGGCAGGAAACTCTATACCATTTCAAACAAATGGTTTTCCAATCTCTTCTTAAAAACTTCCAGTGTTGAAGCATTTGCAATTTCTGGAGGCAAGTTGTTCCGCTGATTAATTGTTCTGTCAGGAAATTTCTCCTTAGTTCTAAGTTGCTTCTCTCCTTGATTAGTTTCCACCCATTGCTTCTTGTCCTCCCCTCAGGTGCTTTGGAGAATAGCTTGACTCATCTTGTGGCAGCCCCTTGTGGTTTGCCCCTATATATGGCAAAACACGTAAACCTCTAGAATTATTAATTTATTTGAAGGGAAAATTGGAGCCAGGTGTTTCAATCAATGCAAGGTTCAAGTATGGGAGGTCCTGCTTTATTTAAAATCAGAATTGTGAGTATTCACTATCAATGTCTGATCTTTTCAACATAAGCATGTGGAAGTGAGTCATGGCTTGAATAAAGGACTTTTTGAAGGTCCTCCGAAAAACAGTTGTTGCTGCTCACTGGTCTTCAAGACATTACAAAACTATAACCAAATAATTCTGATTGCACCAGTTCACTGTCAGGCAGATAGTGAACAAATGAAAGCAACACCATTATTACCCTCCCCAGGAATGGTCAACTAACCAGGAGCACACCAAAAGCAATATGTGTAAAGTATTATGGAAGGTCTCAAAGAACTCCAGGATAACCTCTAAAGACCTAAAGGCCTTTCTTGCATAGGTGAACGTCAATGTCAACGGAATGAACCTGGAGTATTATTTGGATTTGCGAACTGGATGTTGACAGTCACTTTTTATAAGAACATTAAACAGCAATGATGTACTGTATATGACAGAGTTGAAAGAAGACCTACTTCAAAAACTTGCTGCCCATCCACAATTTGCAAGAGACCAGATAGGTCAACTGGAAATAAATTGAAAGAATGTTCTATGAATGGATGAGACCAAAATACAACTTTCTGACTTGACTGAAAAGTATTATGTTCAGCAAAATGCAAACACTGCATTCCAGTACAAGAATCTTATTCTGTGAAACACGGTGGTGGCAGTATCATAGTTTGGACCTACTTTGTTGACCACAGACCAGACAGATTGCCATCATTGATGGAGGTATGAATTTTGAATTGTACAAAGATATTCTACAGCAAAATGTTAGGGTATCTGTTCCTGAACTGAAGTTTAAGATAAAATGGTTATGCAGGGTTAGGGTTAAGGTTAGTAGTGCAGGAAGACAGACCCAAAACACAAGTCAAATTACAAAAGAATGGTTATAGCAAATAAAATTAAACATTTTGGAATGATCAAGTCAAAATCCTGATCTTCATCCTATAGAAATATTGCGGAGTTGGGCAGTTCATGCAAGGAGGCCCACCAGCATCTGTTTGTGGAAGCTGTTCTGTAAGAAGGAATGAGCTAAAATTCCTCCAAATCAACATGCAAAATTGATCAACATTTACATAGTTGCAATTATTGATGCCTAAAGGGGGCACATCAATTAAGATTCCCCTATGAGATGTGGCATATTTTTGCCATACAAAAATATGTAGCTTTGGATCATTTTTCTCAAATAAATATACAGATATGCTTTTGACGCATTTAACTGCATTTTCTTTATCTAGTTCCTAGTGGAGAACAGATCAAGTTTTAAATTGTATCTTTGTAAAAATAGTGAACATTCAAAAGGCTTACAAACCTTTAAATACCACTGTAGTAGGATAAGCAGTTCATTCAAAATAACATTAAACTCAATGATAAAATACACTACTTTGTCAAAATTACAAATTACAATTATCTTGTCAAAAATCAGAAGCCTCTCAGTTAAATTTGCCTACTTCTCACTTTCTAAATTTGCCTACAAGCTCTTTCTCCCGCACCTTTATCAAATACTATAAAACTCTCACAACAAAGTCCAAAGAATTTTCACCAGCCTGTTGGTTGCCAGATGTGTTGTATCAGAATACTTATTTTCCCAGTCATTTTACTTTGACAGTGGAAGACTGTTTGGAGTCAATTGTCAGAACAGGAGAAAAAAACAACAGAAAAATAGGTTGACAAGGAACATAGCTTTTGCAAAACTCCCCCAAATCAGTCCATTACTAGCAGTCTTCAATGAAAAAAAAAAAAGAAGTTTTAAGTTTAATACATTTGGGAGCAACTTACTACTCCTTCCAGACATTCCCCAAACATGGCAAGATGTTTCTCTACAATCTAAGGGATATTTCTTAATAACATACCCAGTTTCTCCTCTTCATCTCTACAAGACGACCCACTGATGAACTTCACAAAAGCCCCACTGCCACCTATCTTCAAATAATCTTGCCGTATGCCAGTCTTTCAATTGTGATTTAAAGGGACAGAGCGATGAAAGGCTCCGCGTCAATAGGAGAGCCCGGCTCACCTTCCATTCCCCGCTTCCTGCGCCGCTCGAAAGCAACTGCTGAGCAGAGCCAAGGCGCGCTGAAACTCACCCAGAACTAAGACAACGAACACGGCCACCGCCACCGAGATCAGGAGCCGGACCTGCGCCACGTCCTGGTCCGGCAGGGGCGCATCTTGGGGAGGGGGAAACCCCTCGCGCTGGGGTGTCACTTTTACACCATTCATGCTGAGCCGCTCAACATTCGTGACAACTTAATACGTCTTATGGAGCGACGTGTCCAGCTACGGAATCGTCATCTTCCGGTTTCTACAGCAGATGACTGGCTACTGGAGCAGAGGAGCATGTTCCAAGAGATTTATGGGAAGTGTAGTTCACTCATCTTCCAGTAGGAAAAAACAAAAAAACAAAGAGAGGGATAATTACATTGGACTACAGCTCCCAGAGTTCCTAGCGAAGAAACTTAGTGATAGCGAAACGCGGAAGTATCAGTTTCTTGTAGGGAAAAAAAATCATCAGAATTTTATAATATTATACCCAAAATCAGAGTTTGAGGGATATCCAGATTTAAACATTCGAAGATGATTTTATTAGCCCATTTCATTCGGCATGGAAAGTGTTGGCAGATTTATAAAAACTACAGAAGATGAAATGGGGAGCATTTAAAAACGCTTTGCTAGTGCAATTGATCAATGATGATCTTGATCATGACTCTTGAAAAACCGGGGCGAGAATAATATTTCTGCTCCGTCAGTCATTTCGTACTCCAGTGACAGAAGCTGACGGAAGTGGTTATTAAATTTTGTTTCCAACACAATAATGAGAGAGTGTTTTTACTAAATTCAGAACAAAGTGTGGTGAAAATCCCATATTACTACCTCTGTAATGGTAGCATGTCTATTCAAACCTGAATTGAGTAATACTTTTATTTAAATTAAGTGCTCTGAAGTGGTGACTTTGCAGTTCTTCAGAGCTGTTTATCAGTCTGTTTTTTTAAAAAAAAATGCTTGGTGAGAAGTGAGCAGGAAAACATGACTGTATCTAAAATGTATTGGCTACAATGTTTTTCCAGTATGCCATACACTATGTAATATGCAAGTATTAAAGGTAGAGCACTAATCTTACATCTTCTTTCCTTTAATTTCTTTTTATATGTAATTACTAGATAAAGAAATCTGAGGAAACCTCAAAGCTTACTCAGGGTTTTATGACATCTAAACTCTTAATAAAATATTTTCCATTTCTGGATTCGGTGAAAGCTGTTCCTGTCTAACATGCAAACAAATTTAGATTCTAATCTGAGTTTGACTCCCAAGGAAGTGGTTAGGGTTCTCTCTACTGTCAGTTTATCCACCTATTTATGGGATCAGGGCTCCTCCTGGATTATAAAAGTGGCCAGGGAGGCAATCTGCTGTTGGGACCAGGCAATATTGTTGACCTCACTGAAAGGGGGTGGTACTGTTGACCAGGCATAGCCTTAAAATCAAATGTCTGTTTTTTGAGCATCTACAATATGGGTGCCATACTTGATTGCATCACGCCATGTATCGCAACGTTTTGCCTTTGTGGAGCCAGGGTGGGCATGGCCTGCACATGATGCATCCAGCTCACAGGCTGCCAGTTTGACACCCCTGATACAAGCTATTTCTTCCTCAGCAGCTTTTTGAAAAAGTGCTAAGGCAATCTGTGATCTTAATTATTTGATTATTACGTTGGACTGACTTTCACTGATGCTTGAAATTGACAAGACCTAAATTAGCTACATACTAAATGTTTTTGCCTTCTAACTGCCTTGCAGAGCAGGCTAGGCAAACAGCGAACACCACTCTCTTTTTCTAAACTTTTCTGTCTTGCTAATTGGAGAAGAGAAGAGTAGAGTTTCAAAACAAAACAATTCACATTTAAGATAGCAAATTTTGACAGTATCAAAACTGCACTATTGGCTCAACAAACTTTCCCAGCAATGTGTACCTGTTTATTCACATAATCTATTTCTCCCTAATGAAAGTAAATACAAATACACAGTGCGTCCTCCCCCCATTTCCCCTCCTTTCCAATTGTCCTTATTCTCTTTTGCCTGTTCAGATATCTGGTAGCATTAGTGCATCCCCTCCAGCTGTCCTTGAATCCAATAGCTTTCAACAACTATCAACCAGTCATCCCTTTTTGGGAAAGTTTGTTGAGCCGATAGTGCAGCTGATAAGAACCCTGGAGGAAATGGATCATCATTTCAGTCAGGTTTTAGCCTGGGATTTAGTACTGAGTAACTTGGTCACATTTGTCAATGACCTGTGGTGAAGCTAGGATGGTAATGGCACATCCATCCTTGTGCTCTTTGATTGCACAGTGATTTTCAATACCATTAATCATAGTATCTTTCTGAGCCAGCTCCTTGGGTTAGAGATTGGGGTGTTGTTTTCAGTTCTCTTTTTTTTTCCAGAACCAGTCCAGTCAATGTTGAGTTGATTGAGAAAGAGAGATCATCCCTTA
Organism: Oxyrhabdium leporinum; assembly: GCA_032468155.1. Lineage (NCBI taxonomy): Eukaryota > Metazoa > Chordata > Lepidosauria > Squamata > Cyclocoridae > Oxyrhabdium > Oxyrhabdium leporinum. The sequence continues at coordinate 51,567 of JANHFL010002558.1, read as the reverse complement.
CGCCCCTCGGGTGGAATATCTTTAAGATTATCCAGAAGCTTCAACTGGTCCAGAATGCTGTGGCATAAACAGTGATTGGCATGCCCTGATATGTTCATGTAACAAGTCTGCTTTGTGAGCTGCACTTCCAGGTACCATTTGAGGTGCTTCTTACTTATAAAACTCTACGTGGCATATAGCCTTGTTACTTGACTAATAGTCTCTCACAGCACTTTCCCTGAAATTCAGTTGTACAGGGCTGGCACACTTCAGGTTCATTGTTTAAATAATGTGATCTATTGGGACCCTAAAATCTGCAGCAGTGCTGTCCTCTGGAATTAGATTTCCTTCAATATCTGGATGGCCCCCACTCTGGTGTTGTTTAGAAGAGTCATGAAGATAGTATCAGTAGTAATAAGTGGCTTGGGTGCAATCCCAAAACATCTGGAGCATCACTTGAACACCATTGACACTGATAAAATCACCATCAGTCAATTGTAAAAGGCAGTTATACTTGGAACAGCTTACATCTTTGAATGGTACTTTCAGCACTATCAAAGAGCTGCCTATACCAGGTCCTTGGGAATCACTCGATAAGTGGATAAAAATACCAAATCCAATCTAAACATATCTCTGACTATATAATGAACCATAACAATTAATAATCATAAGCAATTATTATGGTTGGTTGCATAGTCAGCAAGATGTTTAGATTTGGCATTATTATCCACCTACTGACTCTTTTTGAAGGACTTAGGATAAGCCATTGTTGTTTGATAGTGTTAAATGTATTGTTACAGAGTGAAAGCCGTTCCAAATAAAGTTGCCTTACTATTATTTGTTATTATTATTTGTGTCCAAGGAATTGTTTTCAACCTTGGTAGACGATGACACAAAATGCTAATATATGAAGGCAAGCTACTAAAATAAACAATCATAATAAACAGAAATTAAACTGTAGATGTTAATTCTATTTATTTTTTGCACTAGTGACTCTACAGAGTTACAAAGCCATAATGGAAAGTTTAACAGATTGTTGGTATTAAAGAAGAATAAAGTAAGTACAACAAACTTTTGTCAACTTTGGGCAAGTAAGTATGAAGCATTCATTTTATTTCACTGCAAGAACTTGATATTCACCAGTCATGAGTGTGGAAGGTGCAGACCTTAAGGAGTTCTGTCATAAGAAAACAGAAAAAAAGTAAGAATTAAGACAGAACTAAATAAACTGTTCTACAATAGCACAGAGTGGCCCACAAACTGTTTAATCTTTAGGAAATGTAGTTAGAATCTTTGCTGTTCTGACTATTACAGCCCCGGCTTGAATCCCCACTGTCCCAAGATACCTAGCGTATGTCAGTTTGGGAAGGCCAGAGTACAGCATCTCTTAAAAGTCAACTTGTGTGAAATAAGGGGGGGGGGGGTTGACAGCATAAAAATATTTATCTAACCACTTGATAGCTATGTGTTTAATTCTACATTCCTCTATAAATTGTTGGGAGCATGGAAACAAAATAGACATACTGCATTCTATAGATAATGAGACTGAAAAAGATATTCCGAAGGTATTCTATTCTGCACCATTAAAATACCATCACTGTAACTGTTTTAAATTATGCCTTAGCAGTGTTAAGTTCTATTATTTTTTTTAAAAAAGAAGCAACAACCCTGTCCTAATTGGCTTCTTCTCCTTTATCTCTGAAGAACTTAACAGAAGAGTTAAAAAATGAACAAAAGAAAGAAAACTTTGTCACCTTTACACCAGAAACAGTTGTGATATAATACCACAATGAATTAAACAACATGCCCAGGGCTCTGATCTATTTTTCTACAGAACCATTTGCCATACATTTAAAATATCTTTTCAATATAACCTATTACAACTAATATTTAATTTTCTCTTTGACACAAGTTATCTCATCCTTTGAATGTGCTTTATATCAAGAAGTTCTAGTACAATGGTGTTATAAGCCTTCTTTTTAAATTATCTTTAAAAATAGAGAAAATATATTCAAATGATGGTGCAGATATTTGTTAGATTTTGATCCTGCCTTTATTACAGTACTTTATAAGTCACTTAAGGCAGTGAACATATGTAATACTCCCCACTTCTCCTATTTTCCC
>JANHFL010002558.1:14631-36225 GCA_032468155.1 Oxyrhabdium leporinum | reverse complement strand
ACCCGAAAACATATCGAAAGCCAATGCAGTTTACGGAGCAGTGGTTTACATGTGCCAAGTAACCGGTACCAGTAAGGTCAGCTCCACATAAAGTGCATTACAATAGTCCATTACTGGAGATTACAAGGACATGAGGGACTGTGAGCAAACCTCCGCCAGTCTTTGAGTGAACAGAGAGAAATTAAGAAGAACAAAGAATTTTGAATAATGAAACTGCGTTGAAAAATTCAGGAGCTACGTTGCAGATAAGAAGTTTGAGAGAAGACTACTTCAGTGTGAACAAACTCAGAATTAAATTCAGAACTTTTTTCTAAACCAGAGCCTGCAATTGAAACAGGAAAGAGAATGGTAGCAATTTTGGCTTTATCTTAACCAAAATATTATCTGACCCACCCAACCCCTCTTTCCTTGCATATAATTCTGTTCCAATTCTCTTAATTCAGATTATTTATAGCATAAAGGGAAGACCATTTTAAACCAGGAAACACTAACAGGAGTCAAAAATATCAGTTCTTTTTTTTCTTCCTCCATTTTATTTTCCAATTTCTCTTTCCTTGGTAGCTTAATGTTTCAGTTATTTACTACCCTCAATTTGTCTGAACAATCTTCCATACTATACCATTATTGTTCAAATAACTCTGTCTTATTCATGAAATGTTATGGGAGAGGGGAGATAATGAAAACTTTCATCTGTAACTCTTCCATATTTTCTCACAATTTAGTTCATTTACAAAAAGCAAATGGAATCAATGTACTGTCCTTTAACCTATAGGAGACACCCATCTGAAGGCATTCAGACTTCTTTGGGTAAATCTGCTTGGGAATTTGAGCATGATTTTGACTTGGCAGCAGTTTATTACTTTTCCTTTAAAAGGTAGTGGCAAAATTGTTATTTTTAGCCTTTAGTATAAAGAGTGAAAATTTATACTCATTGTCTATTTGACTGATTTCGTTGCATGTAGCAATGTAAAATATCAGTTCCTCCATGAAATTTATCACAATGATATTACTATTTTTACTAATGGGTAAAAATAAACTAATTGTATGAAAATTATGAACCATTGCCCAAAAGGCACAGTGCTGTCAGCCAAAAGAACTTATGTTCTCTATCTGGCTGTGGTAAAAATGGCTCACAATACCAGGTCAGGAACAATGTAAAAGAATATTTCTTTGTTCTTTTTAAAATGAACTTTGTAGTATACAAATCAGTCAAAACAGCTCTGTTTGTGGCATTCCCTTTTCAAGTTAACATTTTCCTACTAGTAGCTTTAATATATTATTCTTCTTTTAGTCCTTCATAAAATTTGAATTTAGACGTTTGTGATATTTATTTTTGACCTCTGTTTTATAAAAAAGAAAAACTTGATAAATACCAGTGCATAAGAGATGAGTGCCCAGATTTTATCTGCCCGACCATCAACAGTTCGTGCCACCACAGCATGAGCTGACACTCTAGCCCAGTGACAGGATTTATATTCTTCAATAGGCTTTCTGGAGCCATCATCACAAAGTAACTCATACTTGCTTCTTTCTTCTATACTGTCAGCTGTGAAGAATAAAAGGCAACAGTGAGTGTATATAAGAAAACAAAGTAGGCTTCATCATGATGTTGTTGTTGTTGTTTATTAAACATGTATGTCACTCAAATTATTTTTAAAAAATAGTAATTATTTCAAGAATGAAAAACAAAGACAATGGAAAAGACAAAAAGCAAAAAGAAGGGTAGGGATGCCAGAGTAACAACATTTTAGAAATCCTTATGAAAGGTCTGGGTGAAGAGCCAAGTCTTCAGACTCCTTTAAAACACAAACAGGGTGAGGACCATTCAGATCCTGGAGGGAAAGGGGCACCTCAATCCAAAGGGCAGGAACTGCAATAGAGAAGGTGTGTTTCTGGGATGCTGATAGATGGAATTGCTTAACTGAAGGAACAGAGAGTGCACCAAACTTGCCAAATTGAATTAGGAGACAGATGGTCTTTCAAGTAATTATGGGAGAGGGAATCCTTCAGGTAACTCCCTGTGCCATATAGGGCTTTATAGGTAATAACTAGTTCCTTAAATGACATCTGGAAACAAACTGGAAATCAGTGCAGCTTTGAAATGGGGGTGTTACTTCAGTGATCAAAACTGGAAAGGTTTCACTACCCATAGGGGAAGAATAATTGGTGAAGATGATGAAGATGCAGACATGGCTAAATTAACCTTTTTGATTAGAGAAAAAAATATATCACCAGATAAATCTGTGAAAGGCCTTTCTGTAAGTACCAGCTGAGACTGCTCATTAAACAATCACTATGAATCTAGGAAGACCCTCAAGTTATGCACCATCGTTGAATAGGAAATCGTAGTTCCATGCAAGATCAGAGATAAAATATCTGCAGATGGGTGGCCAAACAGCCACAGCCACAGCCACTCAGTCTTGGTAGAGCTGAGTAACTTCCTCCCTATCCAAACCTTCATAATCGTCAGGCACCAGGACAGAAATTCAGCAGGTTTCTTTGACTGACCAAAATATATAATTGAATCTTATTGGCATATTGATGATGCCAAACCAAAACTGGTGGATGATCTCACCAAGTGGCTTCACGTTGATGTTGAAAAGAAGGGGAGGAGGAATAGAACCCTACAAAACCAAATACAGGAGAGGTCTAGGGAGTAATCTCACACCCTACCCTCAACTAAAATTAATAGGAACTGGCTCTGGAGAAAGGAACAGAATCACCAAAAAGCAGTGCCCCAATCCCCAACCAACAGAATTGTGTCAGTAGGATACCAGGATTGACAGTCTTAAAAGATCACAAGAATTAATAAAATGAAAGCCATCTGCAAATAGTCATAGGTTTAAGCACTTTTTGGTATTTGAATTTACAGGTTAGCATTTTCCCAGATTCATACCTAATACGACTCCCTCATTCACAAAAGCCACATCTCCAGCTCCAGATTTCAAACACCTTATGAAAAAAAGATAAAATATTAGGAAGGTGGTGGTGGTTAAGTATTATATTTCTTGCATATTGTATGATGCTATCACCAACATTTCTGCTTTTTCAACTGAATAGAAACAACCTACCCAAACTGCCCAAATATGGATATCCAAGGCCAACAAGGCACTGGCATAGGGCACCAAAATTTAAGGTGCACCAATACTGCCCCAATTCCAAAAACAAAGGTGATTCTAAAAATACAAATCTTTACATTGATGAGAGGTAGCACCATCAATCAATGTGACCTAGGAGCACCACATATCCTCAAGCTAGCACTGTAGATAACATAGCTTAATTATTGTTTCTTACCAAGAAAATAAATAAATAAATATGATCTGAATAGAGAACTTTTACAGGAAATGAATAGTGAGAATATGGAAACATAATTAAGGCAGGAGTAAGACAACTGATTTCTCTCTGGTTAGGCAATTTGTTCATGTAGTCCAATATTGTTCAAACAGACTGGCAGCAGTTCTTTAGGATCTTGGACAAAACACTTTGCCATCAATGAAAACCAGAATTGTACCTAGTTGAAGAACCTAAAATCATTGATAAATAAGATAAGAAATGAACTACTGACCAGCTGAAAAACAATTATAGCAGTCAGAATGGAGAAGGAACAGTGGGCATTATACAGCAGACTGGGAGCATTCTAGAGCAGGGGTCTCCAAACTTGGCAACTTTAAGCCTGGAGGACTTCAACTCCCAGAATTCCCCAGCCAGCTGGCTGGGGGAATTCTGAGAATTGAAGTCCACCAGGCTTAAAGTTGCCAAGGTTGGAGAGTCCTGTTCTACAGCACATCAGCAGTGCTTTGCTGCATACAATGGAGGAGGGTCAGGGATAAATCTACAACAAAACTGAGCTATTCTCCAGGAGCAGGAGGGCTTCTAACAATTTGAGGAGATTTTAAAGAACTCCATGCAGGACTGGTTCCCTACCATACATGCAACATGCGTCAAAAAGATGCCTGACGTGCATAACTATGTGCATGACCACACCCCGAGGACAACATTGCACACATCATTTGGAATTACCCATCACTGCCATGTGTATAATAAGGCTCATGTATATGCGGCTTTGGGAACTTTAACATGAGATTCTGCATATTATAGCATCTGAGAGATATTGCTTTTGTCCCTGCCTTATTTGATGATCCTTTTTTTCGCCTTCATTTCTATCATAGTTTTTTTTTTAATTTCTTAATTAAACAATCCTTCACAGTGCTTTGATTCTCCTGCCCTCAAGTGCCATTTCTCTGTTCATTATGCATAGCAGCACGATGAATGCAGCAGTTCTTTGGGTCTGTGTGCATATCACACAGAATTCAGTTCCCAGTGGGAGCTAAAGGCAACTGGAGATTTTTCTGCATGGGGGTAGAGGGCGGGTAGTCCTTGATTACAATCATTCATTTAATGACTGTTTGAAATTACAACAGCACTGAAAAAAATGACTTATGACGATTTTTCACATGACCATTGCAGCATCCCCATGATGACATGATCAAAATTCAGATGCTTGGCAACTGGCATGTATTTATGACAGTTGCATTGTCCCGGGGTCATGTGATCACCTTTTGTGACCTACTGACAAGCAAAGTCATTGAAAAAGCCAGATTCAGTTAACAACCATGTTACTAACTTAATAACTGCAGCAATTCACTTAATAATTGTGGCAAGAAGGAGGCATTGTAAAATTCTCTTAACAATTTCCATTGCTTAGCAACAGAAATTTTGGGTTCAGTTATGATCATACCTGTATATGAAGGCTAAAGGGATTTGCATATCACCTAAGAGGGACAACAAGATTGTAATTATCTCTTAAATAAAGGTCAGAAGTCTTTCACATGTTTAACTTTATTTTTTTCTTTCTTTTTCATTTCCTAGCTTTCTTATTTCTTTCTCTCTTTTTCTTTTTTTTCCCTTTCAAATTGTCTTTTATTCTATAAAGAAATATTTTATTCTATGTGAATAGAATGTGAATTTTAAAAAGTTGAATTTAATTGGAGGGCTGTGCCCTTATAAAATATATTTTGGAAGTAGTTATAGAAGCATGATAAAAGTTTACCATGGCTTGTGGAGAAAAACATGTGTCACTTACTGATAGGCTCCTGCATATCCAGCAAAGGGATCATTCCAGTCACAGTTTCCACTGCAAGCACGGCACATATTGGGTACATTTTTGAGACCTGGGACACAACCGGCTGCAAAAAATCTTCCTACAGCTGTAAAAAGAAATCAGACGGGTAAGTCTTTGACAGTCCTTTGTTAGTATGATAAAGGTAGTAGGTCCTTTATATTATTAAATTGCATTCTTCAAGTTTGGTTCGGAATTGGATCGACCATACTGTGCCTCACATGGCATGTTTGAAGTCTTATTATATTCAAGGGTGACAGGGGCATCTTTTCCTTCAAAGGAAGTAGTTGGTAAACAATCTCAAATCAGAAGATTCCAGATTCCCCTGTGATGTCAAAGATTTGCTGGATCATAAATCTCACACATATGTTACTTAAGGACAGCAGCTGCATACCATTTGAGAAAGTAGGTCCCTACAAGGTCATATAAGTAGACACATTTCTTAGATCCTGCTCCATAAGTACATAAGGCAATAAAAATATTGTTTTATATATGGAACATTTTACTGTAGATGTGTTTATATGAAAGGAATATATGGAGAAGCAAAGGGGGAGGGGAAATAAAAGATGAAGAAATATTCCTATTCTTAAACACACATACACATCACACAACTTTCTTTTGGAGTAAGCAACTTGTGTAGAGTACAAAAAAGAGGGTAATAAACAATATACCCCCAAAAATTAAATACATAAGATAAAGAAAATGTATGTAAAATCATTTTATATTCATACCATTCATTCAACCTTTCCATATAACCATATATTTCTATCCTTGCAAACTACTCTTTCTTTATCACACTCATCACTACTTCATGTGTTGATTTCCATTTTAGGGAATTCAAAAGATTACACAAAAACTTTCTACTTCATGATATTATTTATGATAATTCACATGGAAGGTATACTTTTATAAAGTTTTAATGGTACTAGACTTATTCTCTGATAACTTGACTATCCTTTTCTGCTCTGCTCGTCAGAGTGTGATCATTTGCCTTTATTTATTACCATTTCTGCATTCTCAGTTCCTCCTGCATTATAATTTATTTCAGACACTTCTGTCCAGGATAAATAATGTCTTAATGGAAGTATTGCCCTTACTGAGAGACTTTTTGCAATTTCATAAATTTAAGCACTATGCTTTCTCTAAAATTATTTCCATTATGAATACAGCTGATAAATCTCTGAGGAATTGTTTAAAAAAAAGGACTAGTTTGACCAGGAATACAGGCTTATGATATAAGCTTGCAAAAACTTCAAACTAGAGTTAAAAGGAATAGAACTGAAACTTCAGTTCAATTTTTGATATAATTCTATTAATATGAGCATTTGCTAAAAGTAAAAAAAAATCCCTCTGTTATTACAAGAACTAATAGAGATGGATTTCCACGTTGTATTAAAAAAAATACAGAAGGTTTTGGTGTCATTTGATATACATGTGTGCAATCCCTCCACAGTTGCCCATATTCCACACTCAGATAGCATTCTACTCTTTCTTGGCCATCTATAATAGTTCACAACATGAATTAATCCAAAAATACACACTACCTAAATTAGTTTTATTTCCAGAATGTCCTATATCTTCAGCCTGAAAATGCTGATTGAAGCCACGACATTAGGGAAACCTTCTGTGCTTGTGAACTGAATATTCATTGCTATTCCCCTTTTTTTCTAGGTTTTTCCCCCCACAAATTTATCATTGTTGTTTTGGCGAGAATGGGAGAAGGAATGTGTGTAGGATATATTCTCTACCTTGAGTTATTTGTAAAAATAATAAAGATGGGATACTAATAAATAAATAAAATAAATATGGATAGAGATAGATGATAGATGATAAATAGACAAATAGAGCTATAGATATTTTTCTTACCATTTTCTACAGGTCCTGATTCTGTTCCATCCCAGTGTAGCAAATTCTTAGACACAAGAGTTCCTACTGGGATGTACCAGCCTGCAGATCTTCTAAAACCAGTGTGACAAGATTTCTTCCCTCTGAGGTCTTCAAGGGAAGAAATAGTTCCTTTCTTCACAACAACAATGGAAAAATAACTAGTAGTAGTAGTTTCTGATAAGGAAAGAAGGAAAAATCAAATATAGGTTATAGCGATAGTCTCTGTCTATTTCCAACAAAATTAAGAAACAATTTGTAGCAAAGTGAACAAGCTTCATTATCATGTAATATCCTTATACTATAGAGGAAACAGCTGGCTATATAAAGCAAAATGTATATTTAGGAGTGGACTTGCCAATGTACTTCTATTACAATTGCTTGTAAGGTTAACGGACTGTAGCTATTTGTATAAATGAATTAAATAAATTAAAGACTAAAGCATCATGACTATGTTAAGGTGAAATTGATTACAGCAAAAGTAAAACACGAAGACTGTATCTTGAAAAGAAGGAAGGACACACTTTTTCTTTTGATCAGTCCAGAGGACTTCACCAGTTGGGTGCTCTGGTAAATGTGATCCAAAAAAACCATCATAACTAAAGGAGAGGAAGGAGTTGAAATTCTGAAAGGGGATTTCTGAAACTGATTTGGTTTCCAGAAGTTTATGTGCAGGAGTCCAGCAACCTAAGGCTGCAGAGCAGAAAAACCCTGAGCATGTAAAATTATCCTAGCTGCATCCTTGAATCACAAATCCAAAACTCATCGTAAATACATCTGGAGCCTCCGGGTCCAGGAGTCAATATCAAGAAAGGGCATTGCAGTGTTTATCAAACTTGACAACTTGAAAATATATGGGCTTCAACTCTCAGAATTCCCAGGCCTGTCTGGAGGATTCTAGGAATTAAGTCCATATATCTTCAAGTTGTCAAGTTTGACTGGACTGGAATATAAACCTGACATGCAGCAAACCCCCAAATCCAGCCCCTGATGGCTTCATTTGAGTGAATTTCCAAGTGGATCTGCATGGGGAGCTATAGCAACCCACATATCTAGTTTAATTGATATTAGCAGCTTTAGTTTTATTTTGTTATCAAATTTGTAAGACCACTCATCGATTCTACAAAACTGTGATTGGCAAATACCAGCAATATAACAGTGAAAATCCTCTTATTAAAAGCACAAAACATCTATGCTGTATGTCTACCCCAGAACTCCCAAATTAATAGCCTGGCCCAAATACCTGGGGGAAGAGCCAGGTTTTCATGGCTTTCTGAAAGGCATTATGGTTGGAGTTATCCATACCCTGGGCAGGTCCCATGACAGAGAAGGGCCCATATCATCTCCCCTCCTAGTGAGCAACCATTGAATGAATTATGCAGCCTCTTTGCATTTAAAGATCAATCCTATTCAAATTTACCTCCCGAGTCTTTTGTGTGAAGTTCAGCTACAATAGGCTTTAGATTAGAAGGAGTCAAGCTTGCTTCTAAAATAAGACCAGCATCTAAAGTGATGGCATCTGCTTCTGAGTTCTAAAAAAACATAAAAGTAGGATAATAAGGATAAAATATTTCTTTGGCATAAAATATATCATGGATGTATGACAGCTATATCTCCTTCTTTCTTACTAGATCTGAAAATTAACATGACTTCCTTTTCTTTCACTACATATTTGCCATGAAGAGTGATAATGCTATTTTGAACAGTGCACTAGGCCTCTAGGTCAGTTGATAGTTTCATGGGATTCTTAAGTTGACTTCTGTCCAAAGTCAGGGAATCCACAGAGAAGATCAAGAAGATTAAAATTAAGCTACATGTGTGATTGAAGCCTGGCCTCTTAATTATATGTTGAAGGGAAGGGAAGGGAGAATTTAAACACATGATTATGGTAGTCTTTTAACTATTTAGACCAGGGATCCCCAACCCCCAGGTTGCAGCCCACTACCAAGCCATGGCCTGGTTGGAATTGGTCCATGTGAATGGCTGGTTGGAGTATGTGCACACACACAGCTCAACTTTCGCAAGTGTCAGGCCAGTTGGCATTTGCGTGCCTGTGTGCCAGACTGCCACTCACACAAGCTGAGCTGTACATGCACACATTGGCCCACTGCTTGTGTGGCCCAGTTCCCCTCTTCTCCCACCCCCAGCTGGGCTGCCAAGCCACAAAATTTGAGGAATGCTGATTTAGACAACTTTCTGCAGATTCCCTGTGGTCAACATTTTATTGATCTAATACAGGGGTCCCAACCCCCTGCCCCCGGTCTATGGACAGGCACCAGTCCGCAGCATGCTAGAAACTGGGCCTCACAGACAAGTGAAGCCCCATCCACGGCATGCAGACAGTATGCAAAATCACACCCCCTCTGGTACGTGGAAAAACCTCTCTCCATAGAACTGGTCCCTAATGCCCAAAAGGTTGGGTGTCTCTGATCTAATAAATAAAATATGCAAAGCAATGAATGACTGTTCTGAAATCTGAAAATTCAATGTGGACAAAAATATTTTATACTGATTGCATCATTTCAGGCTATGTCAGTTTTCCCATCATCCAAACATATTTTTCCAAATTCTGCTTCCATGTATGTGATTCTATTTTCTACAGTACTTGCTCCTGTTTTATTTCTATCTGGAACCTTCCAAATCAATCATTCTTTGAAGGGGAATAAAAAATTAGGTTGTTTGAACAATTGTTTGAACAATGAACTCAGCAAGTTTCCCTATCCAGCAGTCAGCAGTCACTTACTTTAATAGCTATTATGCATTCCTGGTGGTCAGTCTTCCTCACACAAATCAGTTCTGGAAAATCCTTGGATTGTTGCTGGAAAAAGCATTCCTGCTTAAGCCTTTGGCATTTTTCCTGCTCTTCATTGGATATTGTGCACCATCTTACGGAAGAAGATGCAAGACACAGAGCTATGAAAAGAATGAAAAGTGTGCAGATAATGTTAATATCACAAATCGTAATCAAGGATTGATAGAGTTGCCTGATTGAAGCTTTTTCTACATACGAAAGCAGAACAAAAGGGTTACTGAACTGAAGTGAACTGAATTCATTTTTATTGACTGTAGGGATTGTGCTTTGCGTCTCTCAGACAAGAATATCTGGACTTGTATTTGGGTTGCCACTTATCGAACAATGTCACCTGTTATTTAGAATCAATTTTTATATGCAAAGTTAGCTATATTACTAATTTTGTAGAATGAGAAGCAGCACAGATTTTGTATGTAGAAATGTATCTTTTCTAGTTTCTAAAAGGTAGTTCTCAGTTTGAAGATTTGTCAGCAGACATTCCTAAAATCCAGGTAAATCCAATTTCAGTTTAAGATCACATAGGAAGAGGAGACACGGAGAAAGAAAGTTAATAAATGAAATTAACTAAAAATAAAATTGTGGATACTGAATATCTAAACAGATAACATTACAATTGCATCATTGTTATAAAAAGTGGTAATCTGTCAAGGTGATTAGCATGCTAAGTGATAGAAAAAATAATTGCACTTTTAAACAATATATTATAGATCAATTACTGAGAAAATTTTTATAGTTTGCAAAATAATTTAGAAAATGTCTTTGGGCTTCAAGAAGGAATATGAAACAGTCATTAAAGCAATTTACATGCAATTGAAGACAGACCAAAAACTTTCCAAAGAGTAAAACTGGCAGCTAAACATTAGAAAACAACAAATATTGAGCCGAACAAGAATGTTCTTATTATCGCATAGAAACTAATAAGTGAAAAAGATAATCTAAACTCCTTAGGGAAGAAGTTATTTAATCCCCATGCTGCTACAGAAAAGGTTGGGTCACACATTTTCACCTAAATTCTCTAATTCAGGTTGTCCCCAACCTCTGGCCCGTGGCCCACTACCAGCCCATGGCCTATTCACAACCATGCTGCGTGAGCGGTGGGCCGGTGTGCACATGCGCATACAGCTCAACTTGCAAAAATTGACCTGTGCACACATGTGCACGTGTACCAGCCTGCCTCTCATGCAAGTTGAGCTGCACATGCAAGTGTGTATGCACACTGGCTGCTGCTCAAGGGATCCAGTTTCCCTCCCCCCCTGCTGGGCCGCCAAGCCACAAAGGTTGGAGACCACTGCTCTAATTGATGAGACCTGTAACAGGGATTCATACCAAGATCTATGGCAGGTGCATAAGTAAGGATGTGGCTTTTTCACTATCCTGGCCCTAAACAATTAAGGACTTTATGTTAAGAACCAGTATATTAAAACTAGACCCAGAAATGCATTTGATGCCTATTCAACTAATATAGGATACATTTGAAATAGTCTATAAAGTGCACAGCAACAGGCAAATTAACTGCACTCTTTTGTACAGCTTTATCAAATGACCATCAAACATCTCTCTTATTTATTCGTTGTTTGTTTGTTTGTTTATCAAATTTTCTGACTGACCATCTCATTCTCAGAGTGACTCTGGGCAAGTCAGGATTTTACCTACTATCTAATCAAGGTATCAATTCTGGATTGTTTTCTACCATTTCTGGCTTCCCTTAAATAACAGTAGCACTTAGACTTATATATCACTCATAGTGCTTCACAGCCCCCTCTAAGCAGTTTACAGAGTCAGCATATTTCTCCCAACAATCTGGGTCCTCATTTTACCCACCTCGGAAGGATAGAAGGCTGAGTCAAGCTTGAGTTGGTGAGGATCGAACCCTTGACAGTCAGCAGAATTAGCCTGCAATACTGCATTCTAACCACTGCACCACCACGGCTCCTAAATAGAAGCGGTGCTGCTGCACTCTTCTACTATGTCATAAAAATCTTTAAAAGGAACTAGATAACTTATGATCCATTGGGTCATCATTTCAGATATTTTTCCATACATAACAAAGTAAAAGAATGATATGGCCGGGCAAAAAATGTAGTTTAATCAGGAGCAGCTTCTGACTTCCCGCTATCTTCCTCATTGACTTTTCTTGTAATAAACTGGCAGGGAATGTTGGAAATTATGATAAAGTGACCATGGCTGACTATAGTGACATCATGACAGTACAGTAGCATTGAAGTGGCCACAACTTTGTCAAATTCCAATCCTACTTAAGTCATGGGTTCTGGATTTTGGACACTTTCTGTAAGTTAGCCCACTTGGAGTACGTTGATTGAAGAATGGTTGCCTTATAATGTATCATTGCATCCAGCTGAAGGTTATGAATATAGATTTTTTTAGCAATTCACTCTACTTGTTTTTAATCATGATACTTATGCCAAAATAAGCTCAATTACAAAAAACAAAAGAAGACCCAAACAGAAGCAAGAACAAAAAAAAAATCAGTTCCTGATTATTTTTTAATATACAGATAATTTAGACTTCAGATATGCAATCTTATGTTCTCTGGATATTCTACAATTCCCCTAAACTTAACCAAATTGGTCAATAGCAAATGACAAGCCAGTCTGGTGTAATGGTTAAGGCATCAAGCTAAAAATTGTGAGTTCTACTCTTGCCTTAGGCATGAAGCCAACTCTCTTTCAGCTTTAGGAAGGAGGCAGTAGCAAATCACTTCTGAAAAAATTGCCAAGAAAACTGCAGAGACTAGTCCATGCAGTCACCAGGAGTCAAAAATTGGCCTGAAAGCACACACCTACCTAAAGGATTATAAGGGTGTAGTCTAAAACATTTTAATCATCCCTGGTGGCCTATTTTTGATTTAGACTATCATAATACATTCAAAAGGTTTCCAAACTGTAGTTAGATGAATATTGGCTGTATGAACTTGCCCAGTAGATTTTCTTTATACTGTGCACTGTTCAACAACTTGCCCATCAAGTTCTTCAACCAACTTTCAAAAGAACCTATTCCAAGTTATGTACTGTGTTGTATTGTTTCTAGGATGATTCTAACACTATTTAGAGCAATTTCACTATCTGTTTGGAAGTAGAGTAATGGCAACTGGACTTCTTTTCTTTCTTCGTTTGAAACATTTCACTGTTTATCCAAGTAGCTTTCTCATTCTTAAAAGACTTCTTCAGACTGAAAAAGCTACTTGGATAAGCAGTGAAACATTTCAAACAAACAAAGAAAAGAAGTCCAGTTGCCATGACTCAGATTCCAGACAACTCTATCTGCATGACTGAGAATCTTCATAAACATATTTCACTATTTATTATGTTTTTTACCAATATAGGGTAATTACATATGCATATTAATCCATTGCCTATTTATTGTTATTCAGTCTCTGCTGAATTACAGTTGTATTGCAGCAATTCATTTTAGCAGTGTACCAGACAACACATGTCAACTCATGACATGAGGTAATTTTCATATTCTCCATTATATTACAAATGTTCATTACTAGAACTTGTACCAATGCATGACAGTAACATATGAAAAGATTTACAGCCTTTGAAATAGACATTCTGGATCCCTGCACTATCTCTTGCCATTAATTCTGCTGGTTATGAATATTGGCATTTAAATTGAATCTGAAGATCTATGATCATCTGTTCTGCAAAAGAACCTTTATCAAGATTTTGATAAGATCACAGATCACAAGAAAATTGTATTAACCTCCCTTTACTAACACCCCAAGTTCATGATCTTCATTCCAGCTCCAAAATTTACACAGTTGTTTTTTTTAAAAAAAATGTTGGCATATTATTTAAAATAACAGAGCAGTGCAATGTTTATGTCCCTACTTCAAGGAACAGCATTAGGTTGGAGCTGAAAAACTCCCCATTCTGAAACTTAGGAAAGCCACTTCCAAATAACATTCCAAAATTTCTGCCTTCCAGATGTGTTGCACAACATATCCTATTCTTTTCAGTCTTCAAAATCACATTATAAAATAAATATAATGGGTTTCTCAGACTCAGGTTTACTCTGTAACCTGTGTCGAAGACAGAGATAGCAATAGCAGGGACTAATTATCAAGATAAGTGTGTCTATTCCATTTCATACCTGCCCCTTATACCTGTATTTGTTTGAATCTTGTCAGGAAAGAAGTAAAAAAATATTTGCAGGGATAATTTAGATAACAGAGAAATAATTAACCAACCTATCTCTTATTCATCATTTCTCTCCTACAGTTTCTTTTAGTATGCAATCACATTAGCTTGGAAATATTTCTTAAAGTATCTCATCCCACCCTAACATTCCTTGTTCAAAGCACTTTCATTCATAATAATAATAAAAATAGTATTCTTTCTTCTTTTGCCTTTGAAGTCACATCTAATTAAATAATTTATGTATTATTCTCCCTTTCAGCCTGTATGAAAGCATAACTCCAGGTTCAGCATTTGCTTAAACTGAAACTTAAATCTTCATATTAAAAATGTATATTTGGCAGAATTCTTGAACCAGATGCTCAGTTAAAATGTAATTTCTGGGAGTTTATTTTTTATTTTGCAATCTTCAAGTTCTTAAAAAAATCTGAAATAAGGCTATTGGTGTAACATAGTGGGTAAGGGGCTATACTTACATGATGGAAATCTATATTCATGTCCTCATATGATCATGGAGTATGCTGAGTGACTTTATACTAAACTTTTCCTCAGCCAAACCAACCTTTAGGGTTGGTTAAAACATAAAAGTAAAGAAGATCCCATATATGCCAGCCTGAGTTCTTAGAAGAAAAGGTGGAAAATAAGTGCAATAGAAAGAGAAAGAAATACTCCACAGTAGTTAAAGGTTTCATTTTGAAAACTAGTGCAGAAGTTGCCCTTTAATCAATTCATGCAACTCTGGTGCTAGAGTTGTTGCTATCTGTTAGTCTGCATTCACTTACCCAGCAGCCCAAAGGACAGAATGGCTTGGAGGGCAAATTTCATTTTCCGCCCCCTCTGGTGGCTTTCAGGCAAGGTGTTGCTGAGCTGTCAGTCACAGACTGCTCTTACAGAGTCTGTGAAGGCTGTTGACTCAGATGTCTTGTCTTTTTATAGACAGCCTGGACTCTGCAGGGTTAGCAGAAGCAGTGACCCAACAGTGTTTGTCCTTCCTTGTTTCCCAATACTGCCTCTCTCACGCTCTATCTCACCAGCCCACTTCAGATTGGCACTGAATTTACTGCATGCCTGGAATGGAAAAGGGGGAATTGTTTGAGAAGCTTCAGCTGGGAATTTCCACATTTAAATTCTTCCTTTTCCTGAAACTCAGTTCTATTAGCAAGGACACATTCTTCCACTCCCATCATTGCAATGCCATCTACATATGCCTGCTGAAACTGTGATTAAATTTTGCCTACTTATGCAACAGTTCCACTCTGTTAAAAGCCAGAGATTTAATTTCTATACAACTAAGACTATACCTTAAAAACAATATCCATTATTGATGGCTCTCTGTTAGGGAGCCTCAATGTAGATATTGAAATGAGCAGAGGTTGAAAGTCAAGGAACTCTTTCCTTCCCTCCTTCCTTCCTTCCTTCCTTCCCTCCTTCCTTCCTTCCTTCCTTCCTTTCTATGGCTTCCTAAGGTAATGCATTCAAAAATCCATTGTAGCTCTGGACTTGTTTCAGGTAGGAAACAATTTATTTATATTTATTTGGCTTCCATGTCACTCCAATTGCTATCTGATTCTGAGCAGTTTATAATCCTACCATGTGTAAACAGGATTAAAATAATTAAAACATAACCAAATAAATAAACAGCATTACAGAGTAATATATTCCAGTACCTAGGAACCCATATGCAGGAATATAGAGATGCTATTCTTTTCTGGAAAAACAGCTTTTCAAGACATTTATTTAATTGTTACAAAACATCCACCTTTTAGCAACTTAAAAACCATTGACACATACATTATAGCATGAGATTTTGTAGATTCTTTAGCTTTCTTTTCTTCTTAAATCTTTCAGTGAAAGGTAATACTTTGTACCTGGCCACAGTGATGCATTTTGGGGGTAATTTCATATTGACACTACTGGAGAATGGTACTTTAGCTGGCTTTGAAATCTCTGTGGAAATTTCATCTGCTTCATAATACCATAACATAATTACTGGCCAAACAAAGCAATAAAGACCATTTCAAGATCCAATTCAAAAGAATGGTTTAAAGTATCATTAGTGCTCACTTTGGTCTCCTTACCAATTGAAGCATACTTACAGAGACAGTAGCAGATAATGCCCTAACACAAAAATACCACATTATTCTCTATGCCTCTGGAATCCTGGCAAGGCTTCAGAGGTAGAGCAAGAATTGACTATGGTCAACCAAAACTGCTTGGAAGTCAGAGAGATAGACTACCATGATGCTGCAGTGGAGATGGGAATGCTGTTTGGGACAGACTCTTACAGAAAAAAATTCCTGATCAAAGAGGAATTGTAGGAAGAATAGAGAGATCTTATCAAGAAGTATCAAAAAATATCGAGTGGGCCTTGTGGCCACTCTCCTCAGAATCTACTTTGGAAACTAGTAATCCTCATGTTAGACAGGAGGTAGATTCAATGTGACAGTGTTGCAAGCTTGGTAGGACTTCTTCAACAACCACAGGCCACCCAAAGCAAATCAGATTTGCCGATCTTACGTTCATGTACAGTCAAAAATGGTTCAGCTGGTAGAAGTGGCAACCAGTGATGACAACCGTGATTCTAGGAGACAGCGGAGCAATATAATGCAGTACTGTTTAAATGGTCAATGGCAATCAAAATTTTAAAAACACAACACAAAGATAAAAACAAATTTATGAGATAAAGTATTAGCATAACAAAGATAAAATAAGAAATAAAGTGTAACATAGCCTACTATAATTGTGTATTAATTAGCCATGCCGGTGTAAATATAAAATATTGCAACTGTGCAGAAATATATACTATAGCACCTGAAACAAGATAGCTAGCATGTATTAAACTTGACATTATGAATAAAACAGAAGTGGTTATCTTTGTAACTAGTTATGCCTTAATTTCACCTCAGAAACACAGAATTTGGCTACCTTACAAGTAACAAAAGTTTTCAATCTTCTTGAAGATGATTTGCTTAGATGTTGTTTGGTTTTCCTGGAAATTTATATACGTAAATGGGGACAGAATATAAGCAGTTCTGATATCCCTGTAGAATTTACAATGTAATAATAGATGTGAATCTCCTTGGAGAAAACCAAATATAAGAGTAACCAGTTTAAAAAATCTGTTCCAGGAAAATCTATATTTTTCTGAATGATCTTAGCTGTACATTAATTGTACATTAATAATCAAATCTTATAGTTACCTAATTGAGAAAACATAAAGAAAATGTGAAGAAATATTTATCTGTCTCTGCCGTCTTTATAAATCCAATGGCTCTAAATGGAATAAGGTGGCTGTGATTTGTCTATTTCAGCTAATTATGACCTCCAAAAGCTATATGGCATTAGATTATCTGAAACTACTTTTCCATATATGATTTCCTTGGTTTTAAAATCTTTGGCTGTCTCAATCTCAATCTGATATCTACCTTTCAGACAACACTTCTAGATGTTTTGAGTTTTCATATAATTCCCAGCCACACCTTTTCAAGTGCTGTCTCTGGAACACTTTACAGAAGGAGACCTGCCTAATCTCACCCACTGACTTCACACTCTCAAGGTCTTTTCCTAAAATAGTTCTTTAACCCCATAATCTGATCTGGTCATAGATGCAATGGATTTAAGGTGACGATAATTGTTTAGCTGATTATTTGCATTGATTTTACTGATCCGTTTCACATCCCTTGGTTCTCTGTCAATCTAATATAATCTTTGTATTATGTAATTTAGAGAGCAGATCAGGTAGAATCAGTTCTGCATCTACACCAGCCTTACCTAAAATAATGTCCACCAGAGATATTGAACTCCTATCATTTTGGTCAATATGGCCACAATGTCTAAGAATGCTTAACTTTATTATATAACACACAATTGCAGTTAATTTCAGGTATAACTAGTGGAAAAATATAGGGAAAACAGAATGGTTACTTACTTTTCCTTGAGACTTCCTACAGTGCAATACACTACCAGAAGTTATTGTGTGAATAGCCAGCCAGAAACTATTAATATAATCATTGTCATCTGATGCAAATGTAACCTGTGTCATAAAAATGGGACACTTAGCCAGTGTTCCAGAACATGGATCTCTTGAACAATCCCTTTTTATTTTCTGCAAACTAAATAATTCTCATAATTCATGGTTATTTTTTTTTAAATAGAAGTTTGAATCAAACAAAGGGTAAAATATGTGAACTACTTGCATTCCATTGCGTAAGCATCAGTGATAAGATATTTATCTCACATTACATGAATAAGACAGTTGGGAAGACATTCCTTTTCTGAAGAAACAATGGAAGGCTTGGTTTAGGTCATAGGGGAAGGAGTGCCATTACTTATGATGAAGAGAACACAGCATGTGATTATGAGAACTTAGTAATACCTCACTCCTAAATACATGTTTGTTTGTTTCATTGCAGAACACAGATGGCTCCTTATATCATATAATGATTCTAAGCCAGGGATGTCAAACTGGCAGCCCATGGGTCGGATGTGTCATGCACAGGCCACACCCACCCCAGCCCTGTGAATGGGAAAAACATTGCAAAAATCATGTGATGGCAACGTGACACTGTCAGTTTGACACCCATGTTCTAAGCAGATCACAACAAGTGATTAAAAACAGATGCTCTGCAGTTGGATTCCTTTTCCTAACCATGCCAGCATGCTGCTACAGGTACTGGGATCCCTGCAATGAGAGCAGAGACACGGGCTCAGCCAGTAGGTTGCCTTTTCTGAACTGATATATGCTGCCTTGAGCACTTCCCGTTCATTGATACAATGGCTCAGGCACACAGCATACAGTTATATGATCAATTGGGGTGTGTGTCATCTTGTCCCTTTACTAAGACTGCATCTTCACCTGCAAGATTCTCCAGTGCCACAGAATCTGGCAAAAATCCACCAATATACCCCTGTGTTCCCTGAACTCTGTGTTTTCAGATCACGGATGATATTGCATTTCAGTTCTAATTTATTATTCGTGAAAATATCTTCAGAGGGGATAATTCAGCAGTCTCTGAAGTACGCTTTTAAAAGGTGTGACCTATAAAACATTATAAGGCAGATTTTTCGAGAAACTCACCATTAAAATTTGATTTCCTCCATAAGAGAAACATTTGTTTAAAATGGGTGGGGGCACCTAAGTATTCTCATTTAGAATGACTTCCTCTAGGCTGAATAACTTTGTGATCTTCTTTGTGATCTAAACAGCAAGATATTCTAATGCGTATTATAGCCCTGTTCTAAAACTGAATGTATATAATAAAAAGTTCACAAATATTCAAACTAGGGTGAGGGTGTTAAACAGAGGTGTGTGAAAAAAGACACTTGAATCACATTAATTAGGTAATTATTACCGAATATCATGAGTTCATACTGTTGCTGAAATTGTGAAAAACTGGAAAGTTGTTCCTTTTTTTTTTTGCTTTTTACTAACACCAGGCTATTAATAATCTGTAAACATTTCTTATTTCAAAAAGGAACACTTCATGTCAAAATAAGTAGACGTCAAAAACAAAACACATCATATTTCTCCACCTCTAGGTGTAATAGAAAAACAACACTTACAGTTTTTCTACATGATCATTCAACCATAAACAAAACAGAATTTAGGCCAGACTTTCCATCAACCAACCCCCATTTCACAGTGTTGTTGTGGGGAAAATATGAGGATAAGAGCATGTGTAATATGCCTTGAATTGCACATAATGAAAACTGCATATCAATCAAAGAAACAATATCTAACTATTTAGAGCTCTAACTAGCAACGTATGAATAAAGTGTTGTTAATTGTGAATAAAATTCTGAGTCCATTGGATAATGTGGAATGTTTCTATGGCCCTTTTCACATGTGGGCTAGACATGTAGAGCTTGCACATGGCTTGAGAGTTCAAGAGGAGGATCATCTGAAGGATCAGCTCCTGAGGAAATGCTGGGAAAATTGCTGAGCACTCTTGGGAAAAAAAAAGCTCCCAAGTAGCCTCTCTCTGTCGTACAATCCTGGCTTCTTGACAATCTTTGGAAGATGAAGCAGCAAGAGATGCTACCAATTACCTTGAAGGAAGCTATGCTGTGCCCTAGATTCAGATATAGACAACTGTTGTGGAGCTCTAACCTTCTCTTTTGGGACAAGATTTTTGAAACAGTGAGAGAATCAACTACAGAGTAGTCTAGTCTAGAGGAAACAGATTAGACCCTTTTCTGTTAATGAAGGCCTGAAGACAGCATTGTTTGAACTAGCGGATGATTTCTGTTGGACCTTAAATGAGTGCAATCTGCTCATCCTAATCCATCTAGGTTTTTTAATGATTTTTGATACTATTGGGGTTGCATGGTTTCTCTTGTTCTCTTGTTCCATGACAGGAAGTTCCAGTTGATAATTGTGTGAGAAAAGAGATTGGACCAGTGGCTGCTCCTTAGGGAGTGTTGCAGGAATCAGTCCTTTCTCCCTCCTATTTAATATTTAATGCAAAGATGTGAGAGATATATTTGGTGCTTTGAGATTTATTATCAATATATTGATGATACCAGCTGTACATCACTACCCAAATGCAGACTGGTGGTGCCCCTGAAGTCATGTCCTGACTTTGAAGGTTTAGATGGGAGAGAACATACTTAAACTGAACCCTAGAAAGACAGAAATATTGTTTCTTTGCTCCAGGGTAGTACTATCTCTAAAGGAGCAAGGTGGCTTAGACGTCTTTCAGGACTCATAGTTTCTGCTAATACAAAAGGGGAAGCCATGGCCAGGAAGCCTTTTGGCCAGCCCCAGGTATGGCTCTACCTGAAATGGAAGACCCTTGCTACAATGGCTTGCCACCCATTCAAAGGGTTGCCTTTGAAGCTCATTCAAAGACTGTAATTTGTTCCAAGATTATCAGTGAGAGCAAATTATACTAATACTGTGAAACTTATGTGGTGGTAAAAGTTATCCCACGTCTTGCCTTCTGGTGCTTTGGAAAATAGGTTGAACCCCTCTTCTTTGTGGCAGCCCTTCAATTCAGTTCAGTTGAGGACCTCTTATTGATGCTAACCTAAAATCATTACATGATTTAGTGTCAAATTAACTGCAGGACCACATTGCCCCATTGGAATTGGTCCCACCAGCTCAACCTATCCAAGAGAAACTGCTAGACACTCCCACTTTAGTCAGCACTGCTCTTCAGGGACTGTGCCAGTCCTTTGCAAAGGCCTTTCCACAGACATATGGTAAGATTCCCCCCTGACTGTATTTTAAAAGCATATTCCAGAGAATGTTTGGGCAATGATTCGATCCTGACTGGCTTATGATTTGGCTTTCTTATTTAATGTTATTGTACATTTTTAATTGCTTTGCATATTTTTTTATTTGTAGATTTTTACTGTATATTGTGTATTGTGTATTTTTCTTTGCAAACTGCCAAGAGTTTTTCAGGATTGAATTTGCATATATACATACATGTGCACATGTATTTGTCTATTTGGAACATCTGGGTGGGAACCAGATGGGGAAAGCTGATATATGATTTTTGAAAGAATCTCTTCTATATGTTTAATCTTGTGGATTTAGATAGATAAATAGATAGATAGATAGATAGATAGATAGATAGATAGATAGATAGATAGATAGATAGATAGATAGATAG
>JANHFL010002556.1:90651-101653 GCA_032468155.1 Oxyrhabdium leporinum | reverse complement strand
CACCCTTACCCTAAGCTATCACTAAATAACTCATCTTTCCGCCGCCCACGCTGCCCAGGTGAGCTCCGCGCTTCCCCTGCTGTACTCACCAGAGCTGCTTTAATCATCAGCTGCCTCCTTGTAGCTTCGCACGAGCCCCATAGTGGGCTCACGAATGCGCATGCGTGACCAGCAAAGAGCCAAAGCAAGAGCAGCCCGCCTCTGACGACTCTCTTCGTTACATCATCACCCAGCAAGATTCAACCAAGCCTGGGACTCAAGACAACCTACAAAGTTACCCCTGCATAGCCCCATGGGAGTCTCATAATCAATCAGAATGCATGCCCTTGCCACAAGAACAGGAAGCATATTCAAAGCCCAACAGAGGGTATAAATCTCTCTCCCTCTCTCACCCATGTGCTCAATTGCCCAGGGCCTCAAACCATGTGGTCCTGTCCACCATCTTTTCAAACAGCCTCTATGTTTCCAGTGTCTTTCTCCCCACTTGGAACTGAACACAGATGGACATTTCTTCCAACAATTTGCAACTAGAGCCACTGTGATCTGCTGATTAAAACACCAGGCTAGAAAGTGGGAGGCTGTGAATTCTAATCCTGCCTCAGCCATGAAAGCCAGCTGGGTGACCATGGGCCAGTCACTTTCAGCCCAATTCACTTCACAGGATTGTTGTGGGGATAATAGGAGGATGGAGTACTAGATATTTTACCGCTTTGGCTTGTTTATAAAAATAATTAAAAATATAAATAAACTTGTTTCAAGGAATGTGTGGCTCCACTCCAGGGCCAGTGAAGGAACCAGTCAACCATCCCATCGGTTTAGGATACAGCCATTCTTACGACAAATCAGTCTGAACTTGTTTTAATTTATCCCATCCTGACCCATCTAGCTTGCAGACTTCAAATATGGATCTCCATAATATCATCTGTTCAGTTCTAGATGGAGATGTATAACTGGGAATCATCAAGATATAATCAGTTGTGATTGTTAGAATATTTTCCTTGACCCTACCTCACGTAGCAAAACCTATGTAAAGAGAGACATGTAACATATGTATCAGAAGACAAATATGCAGAGAGAGGGGGGGGAGAGAGAGAGAGAGAGACTGGCAGACCTATCTTTTTTCTGACATTTAGAGGTCATGTAGAAAGTGTAGGGGAATTTCCAGTAGATTTCCCCTTTTAAGACTGGGGCTTCCTGTTCCCAGAAGGGGAAATCTAAAATATCCTCTCGTTTTTGTCCCAAGAATCACAATCCACCCTCTAATAACCAATATGCATTCCTTCAAACCAGTATTTCTCACAGAGCATGTTGGAGAAAGGAAAATCGTGATAATTGAGTAGCTGGTTTATTAAAAAAAAGATTCAAAGTAATTGCTTTACAAAAAAAAATTCACTCTTGAAAACTCTCTTAAAGGTAGGCAGGTCGAAACTTTTTAGACCAGGTTTCAAACTCAAGGCCCGGGGGGTCAGATCCGGTCAGCAGGGTGTTTACATCTAGCCTACAGGTCCATCCTGTAAACAGTGAAGGACTGGCTTGAGGTGCTTCTGCCAGCAAAAAGGGAGCTCGGAAGGGCTACCTGCGGCCCTCCCCGGCTCCATTTTGGGCTGCGGCCCTCCCAGGGTCCTGCAACCCTCTGCCAGTGAAAAAGGAGTCCAGGGAGGCTGCGTACGGCAGAGCCCTGGAGGGCCGTCGGGGCCGAAAACAGAGCCTCAAAGAGTGACATCCAGCTGGCCGCGCCCACCTGGCTCCTTGAGGTCAAACGCAACCCTGATGTAGCCCTCAATGAAATCGAGTTTAGACTGTCAGCAGATGTGGGGAGATAGGGAAGAGAAATTGTGGTGTGGAAATGGAATGATCATGCATTGCCTAACTTTTAATCAGTTAATCAATTCTCATGCTGATTGTGTATCTCATTCTGCTTGACTTACCTTGAATTGCTTCCATGTATGTTATAGAATCAAAGACTAGCATCCATATTTATTAACATAAACTCCTAATGTCAAACAATTCAGATGAAAACCTGCAAACTATTTTAAAATTCCTTATTAAACATTGATTTGAAAATTGTTGCTAGCCTAATTCAACAATGATTAAATCTAAAGAATACGGTCAAAAGACGAACAGAGGTAGATACGAGCACTTCGTATTAACTCATCAGTACCTACGTTACAATAATATGGTCGAAAATCAGCCTCAAATACAAGATCTAGCAAGAGCATTGAATAAGCCTATAATGTATGCAGAAAAGCAACCAATGACAAGCCTTATGCCCAGAGGGGGCGTAGATTGACACGAAAACAACCAATGACAAGCCTTACGCCCACGGGAGGCGTAGATTGACATAACGCTGCTTCTGCACGCATAAGGGAGGCTATCCCAGGCACTTGATTGACAGGCTTAGTAAAATAAGAGAACCAAAGCCAAGAGTTCCAACTGCCGGTAAAAAAAAAGAGGTATTTATTGAGCTGTCCTTTAAGGGGGATCAATTAACAGGCCTGACGACTTGACGCTTAAACACCTTCATTGAAGCAACATTCACTAGGGCTGAGCTTCACATATTACATCAAACCCAGGGGCTACGCCGCTGCCCCTAATTAAGGAAGCACAACCTATCAGCGCCAAAACTCATTGCGTTTACCAATTTATTTGTAATTGCAGAGACAATTACATTGACAGAACTGATAGGCGTTTGTCTTTCAGAATAAAGGCGCATCTTCCGAAATGGGTCCAGACAGTCTTGAGTAATCCAACAGCAGCAGCAAATCATGGCCATAAAATGCCTTCTTTGGCCGTTGCGAGACGCTTACTATCTATGGGCCACAAGGCGAATTTAAAGTTTTACTACGCCACAGGAACTGTTTCCTGCGTTTCGCTGAGGCTGTTGCCATTAACCATTTAAAGCCTCCCTTCAACGTGCAGAAGCAGCTTTATGTCAATCTGCGCCTCTCGTGGGCGTAAAAGGCTTGTCATTGGTTGTTTTCGTGTCAATCTACGCCTCCTCTGGGCGTAAGGCTTCTCATTGGTTGCTTTTCTGCATACGTTATAGACTTAATTAATGTTCTTGTAGATCTTATATTTGAGGCTGATTTTAACCGTCTTATTGTAATGTAGGTACTGAGGAGTCAATAGGAAATGCTTGCATCTACCTCTGTTCGTCTTTTGACTGTATTGTTTAAATTAGTAAAAGGGACTGTTTTAAATTATTAAATCATCATTAAAGCCTTTGCAGACTGTCACATAAGCTAAGGAACAAAAATAGCATATATTGGCATATTTTTCCCTTCAAGAGGCCTCTAGCATATAAAAATAATCCAACTTAATCTACTTGTTATAATTTAGTAGGAATAAGTGTTACGAAGTTTGCAATTGGAGGACTTATATAGTGCAACGCTAATCCAATAAAGGCCAACCACATCTTTCTGATATATTTTTATCTAGATAAATGGTAATGTATCACATCTTAACCCAAATGAGATATATTAGCCTGATAATTATTTGCTCATACATTACTTTTAACAGATCTGTTCTGGGTTTAGCTTTTAAACTAAAATAAGCATATAACAAAAACTGAACCAAATCTGATTAAGGCAAGTTTTTTTTTTTTTTAAAAATATCTTTTGGGAAGATTTTTACCATGATACTGGATTGATCTACACCAGGGGTGTCAAACTCAAGGTCTGTGGGCCAGATCCAGCCTGCAGGGTGCTTAGATCTGGCCCACGGGACCATCCTGGAAACAGCAAACAGCCTGCAGTACCTCTGCCAACAAAAAATGGAGCTCGGGAGAGCTGTGCGCAGCAGTCTCAGCCTCAGTTTTCACTGGCAGAGGGCTGCAGGAGGCCATCCTAGCAGAAAATAGGGTCCCGGGCCCCATTTTTGCTGACAGAGGGTCACACCCACCCCGGCTCCCCCATGCCCTCCCCCGGCTCCCCCAAGATCAAACACAACCCTGATGCGACCCTCAATGAAATCAAGTTTGACACCTCTGATCTACACCACCACTTTTAATGAATAGTTAGAGAGTGAAGCCCATATTTTTCTAGCATTGAAAATGTTACCTAGTCAGATAATGAAACAAGCCAAAAACCAAACTCAGAAAGTACAAAAGACTCTAAGGTCACATTTTATTTTAACTATTTATTTAATAAAATTTATTTCATAAAACAAGTTATTTTTTCTTTCTTTAAGTTAAAAACAATAGCAAACAATTATTAAAAACTTTAAAAACTAAAAAAAACCCTATGTTTACATCTACATCTAAGGCTTAACCCATCTAAGAGGAAAAATCTATTTAAAAAGAAAAATTTTAAAAAATTACACATCTTGCTCTGGTGAATGTAGCTGGCAATGTGAATTGCCATTTATCATTTGTGCCAGACGTAAAAACAAAGATGATCTCTTAGTTGGCAACTGGTTGAAAATTTTAGATTCTGTAATGCCATTCTCTCTATCGCTATCACTGTCAATTGTAATCACAACAGAAGATAATGCAGAGGCATTGGTAAGATTGGTAGGCTTAATTCTTTTTGGTTTCCTTTTGTCATATTCTGACGTACACACCCCTTCATAAACAATTTCCACACTTGGGCTTCTTGACCGCTTCTTCTTCTTCTTCTTGTGCAGAGTCTCTGTTTGAGGTTGTCTGCCTGCAGTGCTGGTGGTTTTTATACAAGTGGTTTGATCCTTCGGTAAGGATTTCTTTAGGGCCTCGCTTTCTCTTACAGAGGTGGTTTCCTCGCTACCTCTCTGGCTGCTCTCCAGGTGACGTGTTTTATATTTCCTTTTCCCACCCGGCTTTTCAGAACGCCCTCTATCAGGATGCCTGGAAGTTCTCGATCTGCTGCTAGATCTGCTTCTCGATCGGCTGCTAGATCGACTTCTTGACTGGTTTCTCAATCTATGTCTTTCATAACTTCTGACCGCATTTGGACTGTATAAAGCATATTCACCTCTTTTTTTGCTTTTTGGGTAATCGTCTCTCAAATAATAATCCGTGTCTTTATTCCTGGAAGTTCCACTGTAGTCTCTGCTTTGAGATCGTGACCAGCTTAAATCTCTCAGCTCAGTGCTTTCACTACTTGCAGAAAGAGATCGGGATGTACTCTTTTCTCGAGTTGATCTCCTTTTATTCTTTTTGTGCTTATGTCTACTGCCTTCTCTTTTCTTTTTTCGTTTTTCCCGACTGCGATGCTTCCTCTTCCTCTTCAAACTGTGATGCTCTCTGTCATAATGCTGCACGTGTGATTCAGGTTTCCTTCTTTTTGATGAATTGTAACCATAACAGGCTTCCTTTGAAGAAAAACTTTGCAACGAAGATGCTCCCCTGAATTTAGTCTCCTCTTTTTCGCTCCTCTTGAATTTTCTTTTTTCATTGGAGAGATATTCATTAATCTTATTAGCAGTACCATCTCTGGATCCAGAAGATGGCGAAGCAGATCTACTAACATCTGTCGGGCTAAAGCTGCAGAATTGGATAGGTTGCACTTTATCTGTATCTTCCTTTTTCCCAACTTCAGCTGAAACTTCAGAGTCTGAGGACAGCTGAACAAGCTCGGGGGTTCTCTCAGCTAATGGTTTGACGAAGTCCACAATTACACAGTTGTCCGATGAATCACAACTGTCACCATTCACCTCTATATTTACTTGTTGTGACACCTGCAACCCTGTTCTATTTCCAGCAAGCTCTTCATCAGAGCTTTCCGTAGTGTTTAATGTAGTCAATGGGGAAGCCTGCACTTGCTCTGTGTTAGAATAGGAGGGGCCGGGTGTTTCGTCATCCCAGGGGGCCTGGCTTGTATCAGTTCTGAAAGAATTGCAATCGGATGCCTGAGTTTCGGTTTCATCAGGTGATATTGTAATAATTGAAGATTCAGATGCACTTCCTTCTTCTCGCGATGGAGCCGGGCAATCATAATTTGCATGCTCATCAAACCTTTCGATATTAAACGGGCACCTGGCAAAATTTATAAATTCGTGTAAGAAATGCTCTGTGCTTTGCAGTAAGAAAGGCTGTAGTTCGTTGGCAAATGCCTGGCTTTCCAGGTCAAACTTAATCAAATTGTTCATTATTATACGCTGAACTATATTAATGAGCGATCCATGAATTCCAAATAGGATTGTAAGTTCACGTTTTAGCCATGGTACAAGCCGATGAAGGCAAGCAGGATTCCTGCGGAAAAATTCAGCCGATATGTCTCTATAACGTCCTCCATCTTCAATGCTTCTCACACGTGTGCCAGAACGATACAGAGCCTTTCGAAAGCTAATCATCTCTTGCTCTTGAATGTGCCGCATAAATCTACCTTCCAAACTAGCTTGTCGCCTTGATGCAAGCCGTCTGATCATCTGATGCATTTCTGCATCTCTCTGCCTTGTTGTCTGAGTTGATAAACCTTCAAACAAGATCCCACAATTTGGGGAAGACATTGTCCTTCGAGATGAGGTAGACCTCTGGGAATTAACACTTGCAGGTTGTTCTCCTGTTAATGTAGTTCGGTAACGGAATCGCCTTCCATTCGGATTAGCAAAAGATTCCATTTCTGAAGGCCTCACAGAATGCACCTTGTAGTCATCTGCAGATCTCATGCTGTGCACAATGGAATGAAAGGGCTGTTTACAGAGTGGGCATTCTGCTTTGTTTTTGGACCACTCCAACACACACCGGAAGCAGAATCTGTGCCAGCAACGATCCAAATAGGCCACATTTTCAAACATGTCCAGGCAGATCGGGCACTTAGAATCTGGAGATATTTCCTCTGGCATTGTCTGATGCAGCCTGTTGATGCCAGATAGGAGTGAATTATCCTTTGGGAAAAAATCTGCTAGGGGAATCAAGCCCTGAAAATGGAAAAGAAATACAATAATCAATACAAGCTTGACATGAGTTATATGTTTGTACTGAAAACTACAATGTAAAAATATCACCAATTTATCAGATTAAATTTGTTTCCTGCTTGGCTGTTATTTCATTCCTCATTCAGAGATATATTCTCCACTTCTAGATCAGGCCCCCCCACACTGTTATTGTTTAGAACAGGCATAACAACCTTTTGTTAACCTTGAATAACAAAAGTGAGACTCCTTGCTACCCTCTGCCTGGCTTGTTTTGTCTTTACTTTTTATGTTTTACTAACTTTACTGAATTTGTGTGAGCCATGTGAGCTGCCCAAAGTCTTTGAGCTTTCAGTAGCATACAAGTTCAATAATCATTTATCAATTGTTGTTTGTAACTCATGATTAATGATCGTAACTATGATATATGACCTATGACCTATTACTTGCTGTTTATATTGTGAGCTTATGCAGTGGACACAAATGCCTTGTGTGTCCACAAGTGTGCCCACACTTGGCCAATAAAGATTTCCATTCTAATCTATTCTATTTCATCAACAATGAGATATCTGGGAAAGGATATGGCTGTCTGCATTAAAACTCTCAAAAAGCAAATTAAGTTTAAAATACTAACTGAGCTTCCCGAATCCGAGTCAGAAGATTGATATGAGTCTCCCATATTGCTGGGCAATCTCCAAGGCCACGGTGCCTCCGAGTCAGAAGAAGAGCCACTTGCGTCTCCTTTCACTATGAGATGCCTACAAGAGCCAAAGGCTGGGCAATCTCTAAGGCCACGGTGTCTCTAAGGTGGAAGGAGAATCGCTTGCGTCTCCGTTCACTCTGAGATGCCCACAAGGGCCAAATGCTGGGCAATCTCCAAGGCCACGGTGTCTCTAAGGTGGAAGGAGAATCACTTGCATCTCCTTTCACTCCGAGATGCCCACAAGAGCCAAAGGCTGGGCAATCTCCAAGGCCACGGTGCCTCTAAGACGGAAGAAGAGCCACCTAATATCTAAAAGCGCCGAAGCCTGGCAATTCTCAAAGCAACGGTGCCTCCGAGAGTATCTAAACCTCTGCTTCCTGGCCAGGATGAAGGAGCACTGAAGAGCGGGATAAACGGGGCTGCTATTTAAGCATCCCCGCAGCCAATCAGGGACCGCAAAGAGGACCCAGAGTTCAATTTGCCATTATTCGTGAGAAGGGGGGGCGGGGGCGGAGAGAGACCCGAACGTTCCGTTGGCCGAGACCGTTAAAAACGAGTCTCGGGGCCTGAAGTTCCTCAGCCAGGAGCAGAGCCGGACAGGCGACCTCCCTCGGCTCTCCCCTCCTCAGGGAAACTAACGGGGAAAAGTGTCCGGAAGATGCAGAGTTTTGCCGGGCGCTTTCCTCCCGAAAGAAGCCGTTCACTTACCGGTTTGGATCGTTGGTGCCAGCGGCGACGGCCATTGGCGCCGGCGGCTCGGCTCCGTCGCTCTCGGGGGTCACACATGGACGGTGGCACGACGAAGACAGCTGAAGAGAAGGGTGCCGCCGCTGCGGCCGCTTCGGGTTGCTTCCCCGTCCTTCCAAACCGGAGGCACAATCCAAGTGGCAGGCAGGGGGAGGAGTCGCTTTCCGGGTTATCGAGGGGAAAGGGGGGGGGCTAATTAAAAAAAAATCTCGGCACGCTTGGCCTTTACGTATTTTTTAAATTTACTTTTTTTTCCCCAACAGCAGCCCCAAGAACTTTCGCTTGGTGATGTCGCGTTTTCTTTCCTTTGCTGGTTAAAATGAAAACGGTTAAATCTTATGTTTCCTTGGCTGGGCTAAAGCTTGTACGGCTCCATGACTTCAACTCCCATAAGCCTCCGCGATCAGAGCGGTGGCCCCAGAGCATCTCGGGAGTTATAGTTCAAAAGTTTATTGCTGTTGTAAATGTGTGCGTGAGTGTGAGCAGGGTGTGTTTGTGTGCATCGGCAGGTCCACATTCCTCGCAGTCAAGAGGGGAAAAGGTCACGCTCCCAATCTTTTTTTTTCCACCCATAATTATCAATTTATCGGTCAGTACGGACACCAAAGGAAAAAGCAATGCTCTTGACTGCACTGTCTTAACTCGTATCGATTTATGAGAAAAATTCGGTCAAAATTGGAACTCCGTCTAGAAGCTGTCCTCTTCCCTTCCTATGATTGATTGATTGCTATCCGATTCCCAGCAACTTTGGGCGGTTTACAAAACCTTTAAATCACATTCAGGCAAGAAAACGACAGAAATGAAAACAAACCAAAAAAAAAAAAGCAAAGATGGAAACGGTAACTAATCCGGGGGGGGAACAAGGAAAAAAGAAGAGGGCTTCAATCGTACTTGCCAAATGCATAGGCAAGGTTCTTCTCTCTGAGGAAACTTGCAAATAGTTGCTTTCTGTTTCCCTGAGGGAGGTTTTTGTCCGTAGATGCTTTGGGGGAGGGAGGGAGAGTGATATGGGGAGACCCGCACTGGCAACGACCGAGGCTTATCTGGAAGAGGCTCGCCCCCCGATTAATCTCAGGTTAGCAAAGGTTTCAACAGATTTCCACCTCCGCAATTACCTTGGGAAGCCAGAGGCGATTCCGCACACCTATTCGAAAAGAGGATCCGGCTAGCTTTAAAAAATGATGGATGTTCTTGGAAAGGGAGGGATTAAATCGGGAGGACGGAATCAAACCAAAGAAGAGCGACATATTCTTGCTGGAGACCGACGGCGGACATTGTTTGTCCCTGCAGTTCGCAGGAATCGAAGAGACGGTCCCTCCACCTGATTGCAGGGGATACCGGGGAATCTCCCTTCCCGGAGGGGAGGGTTTGTTTAGCTCCCTTAATAAAAATGGCTCCACCGCCTTCCCTTTCCTGCCGCTCCGCGAACATCACTTCCTGAGCGAGGCCAGGGCGGAGCGCGAACGGGAGAAGCTGGGAATGGCGACGGTAAATCGCCGAACTCTGGAATGGCTCTACTCGCTGGTAAGGTGGTGCAGCTTTCTTTGCCTCCTTTCCCGCCCCCCACCGCCGCCATTTCTTTTGTTGTTTGAGGGAGCGTGACATGGCGTCTCCTTACAAAGAAATCCCGGGAGGCCGATTTACGGGCTGAATCCCGCATCCGCTGCTCACCAGCAAGGAGCGGTGCCGGATAGGCCCCATGCATTGGGGGGGGGGGGGAACTCTCTCACCCCGTGTCTCGGAGGAACGGGCCTGAGGACCCCGCCCCCCACCCACCTTTGCCATTCCCTTGAAAGCCAGTTCCCCTCATGCTGGCTGAAGCCAAGCTTCTATTTCCAAAGTCGCTTTTCTTTCTCTCTTTTAGTTTCCAGATTGTAGACATTTTTTAAATAAAGGGATTCACCCGTGCGATAGACCCCCGTGTGGTTATTTTGTTGTCTCAAATTTTACTAGCATTATTTTTATCAGCATTTTGAAAGGTAATATTAGCACTTTCAACATGGCGGTCTAGGCCTCTTTTTTTTTAACTTTCAGAAAACCCGTTTTTCTCTTGTTAGCGAAGGCCATTTCTTTGGTAGGTGAGAACTTGCTTTTTTAGCGACTTCAGGAAGCCCTCCACTTACATCAGTTCGTTTAGTGACCATTCCAAGTTACAATATCACAGAAAAAAGCGACTTGTGACCATTTTTCACATTTACAACGGTTGCAGCATTCCCCATGGTCATGTGATCAAAATTCAGACAATTGACAACTGACTCACATTTATGACGGTTGCAGTGTCTTTTAGATATCTTTCATAACTTTCTGACAAGCACAGTCAATGGGTAAACCAGATTCACTTAACAAGCATGTAATTCACTTAACGATTGCCTTGACTCACTTAGCTGTGGCAAGAAAAGCCGTAAAATGGGGTAAAACTGAGCAAGTGTCTCACTTAGCAGGAGAAATTTTGGCTCAACTGTGGTCGTAACTTGATAACTACCTGTAACTAGCCTCCTTTCAAAAACTTTCAGAAGCCCAGATTTATATGAAAACATTTATACTCAAAAAGTTTTAAGAAACATATAAACCTAACTGAGAAGGATTCCCCCCCCCCCCCATCTTTGATTCTTGACAACTGCCTGCAGTTCCTGCAGTTTTCCTGTCAATATTTTCTAGCTAGTTTTCCATTGCTTCCTTCATGGGGCTGAAGAAAAAGGGAGTGGCCTAAAATTGCCCAGC
>JANHFL010002556.1:64895-76319 GCA_032468155.1 Oxyrhabdium leporinum | reverse complement strand
TCTTTTTAACTTGCCTTCCATACTCCTCCCTTGGGTCTTTATCTATATCTTTCATTTTTAACCCAACCATTGTTTCCCTCTCCACTACTCAGGATTTAAGGGAACACGATTGGAAACCCAGTGATGCAATTAGAGAATCATTTACAAGCAATTGGTGAATTGCAGCGACATATGTGCAATCATGTCATTCATAATGTCTTTGCAATCTGTAGGAAGCTATACTGTACAATTGCAGCTGACTAGAAAATTGAGGGAGAGGTTGATTGTGTTGGCTGCAAATTCTGAGAATTGAGGCCTCAAAAGAAGCCCATTAATTTGAAGAAGACTCTCTTAGATTATCTTTCACAGGTATATTTGTTACGCTACAGCACCTAAATATAAATGCATGCATCCTTCTTACTTGTTTGATTGGGTCTTGCCCGATCCTCTTGTGGCCCTGGAATTGCTACCTTGCTCAGCAGAGTTATCCTGAAAACCTGGTGTTGCTTGAGCTGGACATCTTCGCACAGAGCGTTTCCCATCCATGACTGAAAGGACAATGTGATAATTGGATGTATTTTGAAAGAATTTTGTTGGTTTCTTCTTCTAACTTATTGTGCTCTCAAAATCTCAATACCAAAAAAGCACCCTGCTTTCCACATGCATCAAAATAGCCTCCATTCTGTCTTTCCAATGCACTTCTGTGATGTGTGAAGATTAATCGCCTGACCTCCGGTGTGTGATGTCACAATAGGAGGCCTACAGTGAGCTAAATATGATCATCTCATGACATCACAATATGGCATATGATATTATCAGCAGGGAATTTTGTTCCTGCTTGTAGCAAATGTACGGTCACGTACTTCTGCATATTCATAGTGGCATTTTTGGTGTTAGCCAAGTAGAAGCTACGACTCATGTTTCTCTCACAGAAACACGAGTCCTTTAATCAAGTTCTTTAGGGAAGGGTCAGAAAGGCAGGGTGCATACTTTGTCTCTGTTGCAAAAGCAGGAATTGATCCCAGATTCAGTTCTTGGCCCTGCAGTGATGTTTTGCTAAATTGATTAGGGATCAAAAGCAGCTTCCTTTGTTTCTAACCAGTCCCTTTCTAAAAAGTTGCTTGTTATAATCATCCTTTTGGCACAATTCACAGAAAGTATGTGTTGTGAAAAGATCCAACAGTTGCTACCTTTTTTCATATTAACAGATAATCATACTTTGTGCACCATCTGAAATAGAAGTTGATCCATAAAAACTAACCCTGTGAATGCCTTTTTCCTTCATTGCGAGGAGTCCTCAATATGAAATATGAGGACTTAGCTACAACAAAAGTTATTGTCAGGGGAAGAAGGAAAATAAATGAGTTGAAGTGCTGGATATTTTCACTAGAGGTCAGTCTTACTTCATATTAAACAGCTCATGATCCCTTGTGGACGATCCTTTCTGAGATACCTATTTCCTTACTTAAATGGAGAAACAGAATGATCTTGGGTGGGCGAAAAAGGATTGGGAGCAACTCCTGCTTGATTCCCCATTGATGTTGCTTGTGGGAATCTGGCAGGGGGTTTGGAAACCAATCCTCTTCAGCTGACCACTGAAATTGCCTGCTTGTGGAAGGGCGAGGACAAAGGAAGCTGCAGACCATGAGGAAAACTGTACCCCAGCATGTCCACAAGGGCCCCCTCTCTTCAAAGAGAAAGGGCTCACCCATCGATCTCTGGCACTCCCCAGAGCTTCTGAGTCTTTCTCTCATCCTTATTTCGCTACCTTTCTTCATCTCCAACACTGCTATTTCAATTGTCAACCTTGGTTCCAAGGCGGCCAACTGCCATTTGCTGATCCACCAGCTGATTGGATGCAGGGGAGAGAGGGAGGTGGGAAAGAAGGTGAAGATACAGTCCTCCCATCCTCCCTTGCACCATGCAGCCTATGGGTTTTTGGGAAGTGTAGTCGGAAGGCGTGGTGGCGGCACTGAAGTGACAACTTTCCCAAACTTCATTCCTAAGTGAATCATGGGTGCTGGATTTCTGTAAATTAGCTCATTTGAGCTACGTACTTTAGTTCAATAATTATTGTCTTATACCTTCCAATTGAAAGTTACAAAGAGCCTTGAGAGTATATACATATACAATAGTGCATCCCCACAGATAAAGCAGCGGAAAATCATCGCTTCCCAAGGCAAGAAATATAGGGCATTTTTGCTCTCTTACCCTTTTTTGCTCCATTATTTAGCCAGCCTTGATCTTGCAATAACAAAGAGCCTGTAAGATTGTATTTACGAGTGTATCATTCATTAGACAGGAAGTTGTGCCTTCCTTGCTCAAGTCTTGGAGGCTTGTTTAATAGAGCACAACAAGTTGTACAAGATGGCCACGTTTTGTTTCTCTCCACAAAATATTGCCACAGATATTATGTCTCAAAGTTGCTGGAATCTCAGAGTCACACTGTAGAAGGCTGCGGTATGGGGTCAAATGACTTTATCTCCGCAAGTATTGCATCAGCTCACCTAACACTTTACCAATGTTCATTGGGGACAGGTGTGCACGTTGACACAAAATTTCATTGAAATCCGTGATGGTCAAGCGGGGTGCTTTTCTGAAATCAGACCACCTGACATGGAACGACCACCCTAGTCTGTTTCTCACATCTATTTAAAATGTACCGTCCCACCTTTAAATCCCTTCAAAGCCTCCAAGTGCAATGAATATCATAAGGATTGGATATCTTTATATATGATAACCATGTCTCCATATCTTCATCAGAGACCATCTCTGGATTTTCTGCCAACTGAACTATATTTCTTTGATTTTAAAAAAAATATATTTTCAACCTTTATTACCTTTATTATAAGTAACTCAAGGCAGCAAATGTATCTAACAACCCTCCTATTTTTTCCACAACAACCCTGTGAGGTGGGCTGGGCTGAGAGAATGATTGACCCAAGGTCACCCAGTCATACCAGAACTTACAGTCTCCTGGTTTTTAGGCCAGCACCTTAGCTACAACGCCAAACTGTCTCTCTCTTCTCTACTGGGGAAAAAAACATTTCCTGAAATGTTAGCCTTATGAGTGCCTGCTGAACACAATTTAATTTGCTCATGTAAATTTAAAATAAAATAAAATATGAAGGCACAACTTGATATATTTTATCAGAATGCCAGGACTGACTAGGTGTTTGACTTGTCTTCTCTCAGGCTCAGTCACAACAACGTTAGTCGGAAGCACATGGAAACAGAATAGTTCTTTGCTACTTGTGCACTAGGGAGTTATGAGACTTTAGGACATCATCCAGCCACTGCTGTGGCAATATATCACTAATAAAGGCCGATTTCATATTGCTACAGCAGTAGCTCAGTGAAATTGTATAATGCTAGAATGGCTTTTATGGGATGCCTATTCTTCACTTTTAAGGTTAAATTATGTCATGCCAAGGACTCAATGAACAATCTTTCAGCAATCTGTAGTAAATTGGTAATAGTACTGTGGTCCTAGTTGTTAAACAATAGCCACAGTAGTAGTTTTTTCCTGAAAAATAGGCTGCTGAACATCGAATTCATGAAGAAGTAGGATCGGGGTGGGCTTCAAAAACCTCAGCAATGGATTTTCTGCCCAGTTGCTGGGTGGGCATGGCCATGGTGGGTGTGGCCTAGTCGGCCTCCTGCACCATTGTGGGTGGGGGTGTTTTCGCCTTCCCAGAGGTCCAGAGGCTTTCTCAGGGAGTGCAAAAACGGCCTCCCCTTGCTCTGGATGCTCTAAGGAGGCTGGAAACATGCCATTTCCAGCCTCCCAAAACTTCCGGGAATCCTGTTTTTCTCCCTCCCCAAGCCCCCGCACGTGCCTTGCACTTACCTGCATCCAGAATCTGCCACGTGGAGACCCCTAGGAGGGGCAGGAGGGACAGGGTGGAGTAGGTGGGGCCAGCCAGGAGTGGGATTTGGGGATTCGGTGATCCCTGCAGAATCTTTGCTAAGGGTCCGCCCGAACCCCCGCGAACACTCAGCAGCCCACCCCTGAGTAGGATATTGTTTTTTATGCATATCGGTCTTGGTGCTAAATGGAAATATTGGGCTTGAATCAAGATGCAGTCAGAGATACCCCAGCCTTTGGATATTGGCTATTTTTTTGAGAGAAAAAAAAGATTGTTCTAATAAGCAATATGGGTACTGCACATTAAATGCAATGAAATCCATATCTTAATAAAGAGGTATTAGAAAGTATAATGAGAGCAGAGATAATGAAATCCTTCTTCTTAAATAAATATTTTACTAGAATTAAGATTGCACTCATATATATAAGCACATGCTATAAAATGCTATAGCACGATTTCTGTAGAATATATTATATGTTCTTCCTTAACCTTGGGTGAATTAATGAAGGGCCAGATAGTTTAAATCAATAAATATTACAGATTTCATTTAAGAAAATAGTTCATTTAACATAGATAAGGGCAACTTGTGACAAAATTCAGGGTGAACAATTCTTGAATATACAAGTTGTTTAATATTACTTTTTCCCCATGTTTAGTATCATAGCCAGAACTGATACACATCTCAGCAGCTTAAATTACAGCAAGCAATGGATTGTCAATGTTAAAAATTGCACTTCTGTATAGAATCATGAATATGAACTTAAACATGTAAAATTAACTATTAGTTATAAAATGTATATTGTAGGTAGGCGCAGGATTTATATGTCCCGAACAATGTATAAATTTTAAGATAAAACCGCTAAAGAAATTATGGGAAGTATACGGCCTGTCTTCAGAAAGTAATTATCAAGGCTGCAAGTTCATGTTTATTAATCACTCATACCCAATTGTTCCTTATTCCTTTCATTCTTTGTTCTCTAGAAAGATGCTTTGATGGCTTCCATTTTATTTTTTTACAAAATAAAATTAATTAAATGGGTGAAGGATGGAAGCTTTTCAAAAATCTCTTGTGTTTTTCCATTGATTATGAATTTCATCTGCATAAATAAACCATCCTCACAGGTAAGAGCTGAGCAACCTGACATTTCAAGTTTTATGTTTTTCTGTTTCCTATCCTTGTTAGCTAAATCAGGCCAGATTTTAGAGGGAAAGGTTGTGCACAGATTTGTAACTCAACATCCCTTTCTGAAAGTGGTGGCCATTAAGCAAACCTATTCATTTGATTGGACTTATCTTGCCAAAACCAACAAAAAATGCCCAAAACTGGCAAAAAACATTGTAAATTGTGAATAAAAGTAACACTTGTATGGGACTCCCCTTAACAATGGAAACATGGGAATTATAATCAATAAAGGAGCAAACCAACGTTGGAATCTGGTCTATGCTTGGCCCTGTTTGTGCATATCTGTACACCATACACATCTGTAAATTTCATGGAGCAAGGAATTCAGTGTGTTGGAATAGTGGGAGCAGAAGGTATGAAGAAATAGGTAGCCAGTAATTATCCAAGAGAATAAGTGCTAAAGCAGTTGAACTGAAAATAAAAATGCAAAGCTCTCAGTTAAAGGAAAGCAGAATTAAAGAGACAGTTGAAAAGGAATCCTGGGTGAATACAGAATAAGTTTCTGATATAAAAAGGAAGCATCAGTACTGAATGCTTATTGCTTTAGAAGACAATTATTTGGACAGTAGTAATTATATAAATATTGGGTTCTCACAAAAGGGATTTAAAGAATATTCTCCACGTTCATCACAAGATGGCAGGATATATCCAGTTTTACAATTTTGAGAGGCAGAGAATGAGTGAATAAGAGAGAGGAGGGAAGGACGGAGAGGAGGGGAATTGAGTACAGGTAGTCTTCAACTTACAACAGTTCAGTTAGTGACCATTCCAAGTTACAATGGCACTGAAAATAGTGACTAATGACCATTTTTCGTACTTAGGAGCTGCAGTGGTGCAGTAGTTAGAATGCAGTACTGCAGGCTACTTCTGCTGACTGCTGGCTGACTGCAATTTGGCAGTTCAAATTTCACCAGGCTCAAGGTTGACTCAGCTTTCCATCCTTCTGAGGTGGGTAAAATGAGGACCCAGATTGTTGGGGGCAATATGCTGACTCTGTAACTGCTTAGAGCAGTTAAAGCACTGTGAAACGGTATGTAAGTCTAAGTACTATTGCTATTATGACCGTTGCAGCATCCCCATAGTCACATGATTTACATTCAAATGCTTGACAACTGACTCATATTTAAGACGGTCGCAGTGTCCCAGAGTCACGTGATCCCCTTTTGCTACTTTCTGACAAGTAAAATCAATGGGGAAGCCAGATTCACTTAACAAACATGTTACTAACTTAAGAACTGAAGTGATTCACTTAACAAATGTGACAAGAAGTGTCATGAAATTGGGCAAAACTCACTTAAGAAATTTCTCACTTAGCAACATAGGTTTTGGGCTCAGTTGTGGTCATAAGTTGAGGACTAGCTGTATTTAGCCTCCTTTCAAAAATTTCCAGCAGTCCAGATGTATATGGAAAGGGTACATAGCATTCTCCAGCTAAGTCCCATAGTGTTTCTGACAATACAATCAGCTCAAGATAGTTTTAAAATCCAGATGAGCACAGATTAACACCTTCCCATCTTTGTTGCTTTTCTTGGTAGTTTTTCATTCTTCAGGATACTTCTTCCATTGTGATGTTCAAAGCCAGGCACAGTGTACCAGGTGACCCTGCTATACTGCAACCATCATACATGAGTCAGTTACCAAGTGTCTGAATTTTGATCACATGACCATGTTGCAATGGTCGTAAATATGAAAAATGGTCATAAATAACTTTTCCAGTGCCGTTGTGTATATATACCGGTGTATGTGTGTGTGTACATGTTTCTCTTAAAATAAGACCTATCCCGTCCCCAAAAAACCTAGCATGTTTTATGCGTGCAATTAATATAAGCCCTACCCCCAAAATAAGGCCTACTTAAGAGCCTGCCCAGTCTACCTGGTCGCTCGCGGTGCCGTGGCCATGAGGCGAGATGGGGTGGTGGTGCAGTTTCCCCATGAGCCCCACACTAGCTTACCTCAGGGTCCCCACAGCCTGGCCATCCACGCCCTGACACCTGTTTCATGGTGGCAGCACCAGCAGCAATGTGCAGCGGGAGCCCATGTGGCCACCGGCTCACTTCCTCTGGTTACTCACGGCCACAACAGAGCAGGAGGCCAAGCAGTGCAGTGGTGCCGCGGCTGCGAGGTGAGGCAGATGTCGGGACATGGACGGCCTGGCTGTACGGGCCCTGAGGTAAGCCTGTGCGGAGCGTCTGGGGTAGCTCCACCTGCCTTATTTTGTGGCTGTGGCACTGATGCGTTGCTTGGCCTTCTGCTCCATTGCAGCCCTGAGCAAGCAGAAGAAGTGGGCTGGCGCCCATGCAGGGCCCTGCTGAATGGGGGTGCTGGTGCTGTGGCTGTGAGGTTAGGCAAGCGTCAGGGCATGGATGGCCTGGTTGCAGGAGCCTTGAGGTA
The DNA here is from genome assembly GCA_032468155.1 of Oxyrhabdium leporinum. NCBI lineage: Eukaryota > Metazoa > Chordata > Lepidosauria > Squamata > Cyclocoridae > Oxyrhabdium > Oxyrhabdium leporinum. The sequence continues at coordinate 68,897 of JANHFL010002556.1, read as the reverse complement.
AGCTGATGCAGGGCACATGGGGCAGCTCCATCCCTCCCTGCCTCATGGCAGTGGCTGCCCCGTCGCGAGCAAGCAGAAAAAGTGGGCCTTCTGTTGGCGAGGCTATTTAACCAAATTGAAAAAAAAATAATATGAGAAGATGTGAATACCAGTATTCTCATTATAATTGGTTCTAAAAATAAGTCTGCATACGTTGTTTTTTTTAAAAAAAAGATTGGCTAGCTGAGCTGTATTTCTTTGAAGCCATTTAATCCAGCTCATTAATCTTAATCCTTATATTATGTCAGGTGACTGGCTCCTTCTGAGACTTCAACAGACCGTGCTATTTTGCCCCCCCCCCCGCCCCCCGGCTACATTGTCAAGGAATTGTGGAAGGAGATTGTTACAAACAGGAACACTGAACTCTTGTGAATATCAGTGAAACTTATGTAAATGCACTGAAAGTGTACTGAAGTCCATCTCTGGTTGATTAAGAATAATGGGAGCCCATGTGGTTACATTCCTTTGGGGAATATTTCTGACAGCTGGGTTTGCCTGAAAAAAGTAGACGTCCATGTTGGATTGTTCCATGAATATAGCACACAACATTCTTTTGTCCTGCTTTTTTGTTCTAGTAAGATTTTTTTTTAAATGCATGCAAAATTCTACAGCCAATCAGTATTAGTTAAATGGAGCTAATGTATGCATTTGATAGCACCAAGCAATGGATCCAGAAAGCTGGCACAATAGTTCATTGTTTTCCAGTTTGCATCATGCAGAAGCAGGAAGCATGTACAACTTCACTCCCATGGAGCCGTCTATTTATACAGAGATTGGGGGATGAACATCTGTAAAAACAGAACAGAATGGGAGATCATTTAGATACATCATATCAAAGGTGTTAAGTTCTGTCAATACCACATCTTACCACTACTGTATATTTTGCAAATTCCTTTTTGCAGTCACAAACGGGATATCAATTGTCTGGATCTAAATGACTTCTTTAAATACAGTTTTGAAAATATTGAAGAAATGTAGACTTTTAAATGATGCCAACTAGAAATTTGTTGACAGAAGAAAAAGCTTTCATTTTCCATTCCAACAACATATAATAATTAAATAGGTAAAAATTAGAAAGTGTCTATCAGTCCCACTTCAGATATTTAAAATTTATTCTGTGAATGCAATAATAGCAAAGCACACTTGTTTGTGCGTTTAGACAATTTTGCTTCTAACATACTCTGGAATGGAAATATTAATCATATTGCCTGTTCTATTATTGAAATATTTAATTGCCTGATCTACTGTTAGCATATAAAGTGGATTCAGCACCCAAGTGGGAAGAACCATTGACCAAAATATACATGCACAAGAAGAGATATTAACATATCTGGAAAATTCCAAACGTGTGTGTGTGTGTGTGTGTGTGTGTGTGTGTAGCAAAGAATACTAGATTACAGAATTTCAAAACACATCCCTAACATATAGAAATGTTCAAACCCTACGATCCCCCTGAACCCTTAAAATAATGTATGTTTGGCCTTCCCATGAATAAAATTGTAAGGCATTTTACAATTGTAAAATTGTCAATTTGTCCAAGCAGAGTGGGAATGAGGAGTAGCTGAAATCCATAAGAAACCAGCTAGAGACTCTGACAGTTCTAAAACAATTGGGAAAAGAAGATGGCCAGCATAAAAATGGAAGGGGGGATTCACAGCCATATAAAGAGGTTCCTGAGCTCTTGAATACTTTGGAAAGTGATATGCTGTGATATAGGGTGCATCAAGGGTGATTACTCATGGTCAGCCAAACTAGTGAAAGGCACTTGATTGCTCTAGATCACGGATGTCAAACTCAAGGCCCGCGTACTCAGATCTGGCCCACCAGGCCGCCGTGGCAACAGCAAAGGTCTGGCCTGCGGTGCCTCTGCCAGAAAAAAACGGAGCTTGGGAGGGCTCCGTTTTTGCTGGCAGAGTGTTGCAGGAGGCCGTCCTGGCTGAAAACGGAGCTCACGAGGGCCCCACGCGGCCCTCCCAAGCTCCATTTTCGCTGGCAGAGGGTTGCAAGAGGCCATCCCAGCCGAAAACGGAGCTTGGGAGCCCGTTTTTGCTGGCAAAGCGCTCGGGCCACAGGCACCCCCAACACGAGTGATGTCAAGCTGGCCATGCCCCCCCCAAGGTCACACAACCCTGATGCGGCCCTCAATGAAATCGAGTTTGACACCCCTGCTCTAGATAAATTAGTCAGGAACAATCCGCTATCTTAGAACCAAGGCAGGTGACTCTTCTAGTGAAGCAACTGAGATGTAAGGTTGCTGAGTGGACAAAGGTGCCTGCTGTCCTTTGGGCAGCCCTCAAGACTGTGGCAGGGTAAGTGGGAGCAGGTTAGCTGCATTTTCCAAGATTTCTTAGAATCCAGATGGATCTATTTATCTCATAGGGCAGATCATCCTATTCAGCCCATTGGTACAGCCTTAACCAGACACTGAACTCTCCATGACAGTGAGAAAACCAGAGCCATCCAAATGCAAAGAACATCTCCCCAATCGGAATAAAATACCAAGTTCTGCATCATAAGCCAGCTGAGATAAGGCCAAGGTTTTCATAGCCACTATGGGCTTCTGAACCCTTCTAGGCAAGCCAGCCCCAAACTCGATTAGAAAATCCCTGAGCTCAGTCAACATGGGGGTCTCCAAAATCAAGTCTGAGACCAGCTCTATCAGAGATTTCATGAATCAATAGGGCACAGCACACTGAGAGAATTCCCCTCATATCTCTGATCCCATGACCAAAGGACACTCATTCAATAAGAACTGGTTCTCTCCTGTCTACCCTGCTATATTGTTCTTATGCATCATAACTATACCTTACCTCTTCCCATTTCCCACAGCTTGCAAGTGCCTAGCCAGGAAAATCTGAGTTCATGCCTGCCTAGCTAACCAGGACTCAATTACACAGGAATGTTATGGTTTATTGATATTTACAAACCAATGTCTCTTTCTTCAGAAGTTAAAACTGCACTGAGAACCTATAATTGGCATTTTTTAAAAATTAAAATCAACCATCAGCCAATATAAATAAGATATATGCAGCTTAAATTTTGAGCAAAGCAGGCCTGGAACTTATTAAACAGACTGAATTAAATATCTATAGCCCTGTGATTACTAGGTATGATGTATGAGCTAAAAGGGCACATTTTTTATTTCTTGGTCTTGAAGTAGCTTTTCATTTAAGTGTAAGATATATTGTTTAATTAACTCGCCTTGATTGGGACATACGCTTTTGTAACATTTTATATAACTGCCATTTTAATTTTAAAAATAACAAAAAAGGGAAGTAAATGCCCAGCAGTGAAATAAAGAAGCCAGGACAAAAACAGTAACAGTTCTTTCTATCACATAGAAAACATTGTGTGCTTGCCAAGTAAAAAGAGTAATGGAAATACAAATGAATAATTTTGTCAACTGCTCTTTCTCTCTTTTTCAAGCAAAGGAATTCCCTAGACATGCTATTCATTATAACTGAGCAGGAAAATTGGGGAGGTTGTGCTTAAAGGTGGACAAATACACTACAGGGAAGTTTGTCTGTTTGGTAGATTATGTTCATACGAAGAGCAAAACCCAGGGAACAGGAGGAAGGGATCTGATAAACACAGATTCAAAGGCACGTATCCAAGGCCTATTGTATCTGGGCTGCCAGAGAAGTATTGGATAGCAGCAAAGAGAAACGGGAAACTCTAACCTTTCACAGGCAGCTAGTGACTTTGCAGGTTTTTGCAGCCCAGTTTTAATATGAATACAGGTAGTCCTCAACTTACGACCACAATAGAGTCACAAATTTCTGTTACTAAGCGAGACAGTTGTTAAGTGTCTTGAGTTGCCATGTGCGAATATGTGGCAATATAAGTCTAATAAATGAATGAATGAATGAATTTGGCTCCATTTTACGACCTTTCTTGCCACAGTTGTTAAGTGAATCACTGCAGTTGTTAAGTTAGTAACACGGTTGTTAAGTGAATCTGGCT
>JANHFL010002556.1:37785-52420 GCA_032468155.1 Oxyrhabdium leporinum | reverse complement strand
GTGTAACAGAAGAAATGTACGGAAATAAAATAAAAAAACTCATTATAAAAAAAAAAGTTCCTTCATTCCCAATTTACTGAATAAACATGCAACTATGAATTATTTTTTCATGCACACCCACCACAATCTGTATAACATTTATATTTTCACACATGCAAGGTTAGCTCTTTCATTATTTGTGGAGTTGACAGGTATTTTTAATCGCTGCAGTTGACAGGATTTTTTTTAATCTCTGCAATTCTACAAAGCTTGTTATCAGACCGTTTTCCCATCTCCGAAAAATGCAGCATGCAAAAAATATCAATATTTTCTTCCTTTTGTGTTTGTGATTTTTATGGCAGTGGCAAAACAGTTGCTTGAGATGGAGCCCAGATTAAATGCTACTTTTCTGTATTTTCCAACTGATCAGCTGAAGGCTGCATTGATTGGCTCATGCTGATGTGCCAGAATGACTTGCCCAAATATGAGGGATATACTGTATGCTTTGACATAGCCAAGCTGCTATTCACTCCACTATATCAAGGCTAGCCTATATTAAAAACATCATTTTTTGAAATCTGAAATCAGATTGAACTTGAAATATTCAAATTCAGTTCACGATATTTATTGGTTTCTCCACTGACATACTCTGATAGACCATCTAGCTTATCTTCTGATTTGCTGCCTTCTGTCTCTTCCTGCTGTTATATGATATTTTCCAGTATCATAACCATTTTAGTGAACAGATATAGTTAAAATAAATGTGATACTATATATACACAGATTCTAGAGCAGCCATTCAAGATTATTTCTGCTCTCTTATATCAAGGTTTACATGCTGTCCTGTAATATTGTGTAGTAAGTGTTACTTTTAATACAAGTATATTATTTAATTTCACTAATTTTAATATGTTTAAACATGCAAAAACAATTCAGTTGACAAGGCAGAGGCTAAAAATATTTTCCACTATTTGTGTAGTCTTTCCTTTTCTTATTGCTATTGAAGAATTTGCATCAAATAATTATTTTTTAGAATAGTTTGCAAGTTGGATTTCTAATTAAGTTTGCATTAATATCCCACTCCTTATTCATTTCTGATGAGGGCCCAGATGACTTCTAAAGATGTACAATAATAGATAAATTGTGTTAAAGATTCTAGAAGTCTATGCTATATTGCTATATCTTCTATATTCAGACTCTGTTGGATGTTAGAAGAGAAGGACATGGCATATGTCATGCTAATATTTTTTTATTTCCTCTAATGCATTTAAATGTATGCATTTTATAGATGTTGGTTGTCTCTGCTTCACTGGAAGAGAAACATCCATCATTCATGAGCCCATGGCATTTATTTTGTTGGAGTGGGGAAAAGTATGACAATATCTCTAAGGATATAAACATTTGAAGCTGATTTCTTTCACTTCTTTCATCACAATTGTTTTAATTGATCACAGCAACAATTAAAAAATCAAAAATGTCAACAAAGTTCAGTAGAGTGTACTGTCAATAGGAAGAGACAGTAATAAGAATTTCCAATATTGCAAAACTATTGAAACACATATTATAAAAATATGTGAATAACTGTATAGGCAATGCTACAGTTAAATATCTAATGATAGTATCATAATTTAAAACAGCCTTCCCTTACTTACTAAAATTGATATGTGTTGGACTGTGGTATCCAAAATTTCCTCTCCTGGCAAAAAATATGGAAGCTACAATACCAGTACAACTGGAGGGTGCCAAATAGGGAATGGATGGTTTAAAAATCTAATAATATAGATTATTCCAGTACAGCTGTTAGCAGAGTAACCGCTTCCAAGATTCCAATATGACAGTACACAAGATCTAATTTGGACTAAGCTACTATTATTATTATTATTATGTTTGAATTTATATACCGCCCCATTCCGAGGACTCGGGGCGGTTCACAACTGTAGAAATCATTTAAAACCCCTTTAAAACCCCGTTTACAAAAATATTAATTAAGAATGCATTATGCTCAACTCCAGGATTATTATTATTGCCCCCACTCCTGGATTGTTTTCCTCTATAGTCCCAAACTTAATCTGGATGCTTTTTAAAATCTTTCTTTTGCCAGATTCTTTTAGAGCAAATCTGATCCCATTCTGTGCATTTTATGAAGATCTGTACAGAGAGACAGATAGCTGGGCAAACCAAATGTTGAACCCCTTTATGTAGTTTCTATCTAACATTCCATTGGACTGGAAAGGATAAAAATTAATGCCCAGCACATAGAAATATAGTTTATCTATCTATTTAAATATAAAATGTATAAGTAAATTATATACATATGCATAATACACACACATAATAAACACACACATATATATGCAGTCAGATCAGCATACATACATGCATACATACATACATACGAATGAAAATAGAATAGAAAGCCAGAAGCTACAATAAGTGATGTGGTATGTTCTAAAGTAACAGCTCTATTATAGCATCCCATAAATGGATTGGGCACCATCTATCACATGTCTTCCCCATTAAAGCAGCAGACTGTCAGTTTCTCTTGATTACCTCCTGCTGCATCTGCGCTCATTGACACAGTTGTCAGACTATCACTAAAATGTTACTTGGAACTGAATCAAAGCTGGATTACTTAATGAAAAGAAAGTAATGAGTGAGTGGGAGATAGAGGGGATATGGAGAGAAAATGCAAAATTACCAAGATCTTAGCTATGTAACAATCAAAATATGTTGATAGTGGGCTTCTGACTAAGCACCAGCCCTTAAGTAGGCAGTAAAGGGGGGAAAAGGAAGAAAGAAAACCCTCAACCTTCAAAACTAAGATAGCCCAAATTTCTGTTCCAAGAAAAGCTGAATTCCACAACTTGCATACTGTATGGCATATGATGATTAAAATCATACACACACACACACACACACACTCAGTTGGTTAAAAATGCAAGGAGCAAAACCTCAGTTATTAAAAACCTTGTGCTTTGTCTTTTCGTTTGCAAATTTACCTGGTGAGTTCATATATATTTTCAAGGATAACTTGAAACTATCAGCCAGTGTTTGAGACAGTGCAACATTATATTATATTACCTTTCACATTGGTTGTGCTAGTGGGACTTTTGGGAGTTTAAATTTAGGAACATCTATAGAATAAAAATAAATAAATCAACTCACTATAATGGCTAGAAATATAAATATATTTTAAGGAAACCATGTTCGGGGCAAAGGAGACCACATCATGAAATGACACTCCAGTAACCCGTTTGGTGCCCTTTAAGTAGCTCTTGATCGTTTCTTGTAAGCATCAACGTTTTTGGGATTTGCACTTTCAAGTTATTTGGAACAGCAGCAGCCTGTGGTTGGAACAAAGACAAAATTAATTTGGCTTGGAATTTACCTAATGAGAACTTTGCTCAGCAATAACAAGCTGAAATATGATTATTATTTGTACTCTTCTGAATATTGTATCGCTAGGTATCCATTACAACACCCACCCACACCCACACCAAAAAATATGTATACAAAATGTATAAATAAATGAAAATAAGGGTGTTTTGTGTCAGGAAATGGCTTGCAAATATTACTCACATGAGGCAAATTCTCTACAAAATCATGTATTAGGAATGAGTTCCAAATGCACTAGGAATGTATGGCCCTTGTTTTTAAATTGTCCATAGGTACAAGAACAAGATACAAAGGGAAGAGGCGTTCCGGTTCAATATAAAGCCTCCATAGGGAATCGCTGCACTGTGACAGAACTGCAGTGAAAATTCAGTCATGGCTATTTCCTAGGTCAAAGAAGAGTTCCAGCAATCTAAGGGCTTCTCGCCATAACTGAGTTAAAGTACAGTAATATACACATCCACGAGCCAGCATGAAACATATTTCCTCATTGGTGAACCTATTCTATCACTATTGCCTTTGTTCTAAGCCACCATCCAAGATAACGGGTGAGAAAGAAACTAGAAAGAGTTGTAGTCCCATCTTGGGCATGAAAGCCAACTGGGTGCCTTTGAGCCAGTCACGCTCTCTCAGCCCAAACCACCTCACAGGATTGTTGTTGTTGTGGAGAAAATAGAAAGGGAAGAAGTATTATGTATGCATGCCTATATAAAAATTAAGTCAAGATAAAAATGGACAGAACTAACGTATCTTGCTGCTGCTCCTGGATTGTCTCAGAACAAGGAAGAAAAATACTATTTTAACAATGGCGCAGCTAAAGATGACTGAAAATTGTGTCATTCATGGGCTGGAGGCAAGAGGGAGAATTATTATTATCAAAGAATAACTGTGCCACAGTTAAATGTGAGTGGAGATGTGGTCGAAGACCTCTTGATTTCTACCACTGGAATGAAATTTTCTGAGTTCCAGTTCTGAACTTATGCCTTACCCATCTGACTTCATCATACTTAATAATAATGAAAAAATGTATTTTTTTTCAAGAGTGTAAATGGGTTTCGGCTCATTTCCTGGGTCACAGCACACAAACTGTGTGTGTGTGTGTGCGCGCGCACACACACACACACACACACACACACTACAGAAACACACACACACACGAACACACATGAAGATGGTTTGCTTCTCATCCAAGAGGCTTCTTCAGCTTTGACAGAGTAGTGGGGAATGGATATAATGTGTGTGTGTGTGTGTGTATACACATATATACAATACATATATACAATAAATGACATTTATTAGCAACTTGTTTTTAATGGAATATAATCAATATTGGAATATAATTAGGGGCAGGAAAATACAAAACAGGACAGTACTATCTTCATTTTGGTAATAATTCAACTTTGGTTTTGTTATATTATCTAAACTAGTCTTTCTTAATCTTGGCAACTTTTAAGATGTGTGGACTTCAGTTCCCAAGCTGGGGAATTGTAGGAGTTGAAGTTCACATATCTTAAAGTTGCCAAGATAGAGAAACACCAATCTAAGCACAGCCTATTCTGGTCTGCATTATTCTACTAACAACTCTCAAAACCAAACAGTTGTAAGGCTTAAAGTACTGACTGGCACCTGAGAAATTACACTTTCCTTGAGAAGCTTCTGAAGCAAGCCTTGTCCAAGGAAGGACATGCCGGGATCACTCAAGGACCTTAAATTATACCTATGTGGCAGGCCAAAAGAGCAACCGTTAAGCAATACAGTTCAGTGCTAGAATACAATTTCAGGCCCAGAGAAGAAAACCTTGGCTTAATTGAGCCTTCTATGGAAGGATTTCAGGAACAAAATGTAATTACCAGAGCTGGAATTTATACCTGTGTAATCTTATTCTTTCATCAACCGAAATCCTTTCTTTCTTTTTTTTTCAATCTCGGGCCAAAAGAATGATTGATTGTTCTCTCAGAAAGCAGAAGCAAATGCATCTACAGCATCTGTGTGATAGAAAACTTGATTGTGACATTGGCCAGGATTCGGCCAAAATTCAGCTATACTCATTCTTGTGAGTATCAGTAGGAAATCTTGAGGCCAGAGCTAAAAGAATATCAGTGTCCTGCATCTAGCTTGATATATGCAGGTGTAATATTAAACATTTTATTGTTATCCCTATATGTAAGCAATTCTCTAATTTAAACAGGTCAGCAGGAAGACCCTCTGGCTATATTTCTCAGATTAGTGAGACAAATCAGTGATTCTCACTCATCAAAATCTATATGTAGAAGCATTGAAACGTGCAACTTCACCCTGTCCCATCCCCAGCTTTGTGTCGCAATTGGTACAACTCACAATGGATAATATCCCATTCCCTTCCAGGTTCATGAACTGAGAATATAAACCATAAGATTCGAGACACCACTTTAATCAGCCCCATGGACTGAGCCACACATTATTTTTTAATCACTGTTATTTTAATATTTTTGTGAAGATATGCAACAAAATCTGCATGTATTTTTAAAGCTATTAAATATTAATGAAATTTCCTCAGTGTTCACCTCCTTAATAGTCAGAAATTACTCACTGAGGATTTTTTAAAATGCAGATTTCCCTCATCTGAATTTATTTATTTTTTTCCTTTTCATGTAACTGCCTCCTTTGAATGCTAGCAGATGTCTTTCAGTGCTCCCACTGATTTTGAAAATTCTTGCAAATCTACTGTCTGATTAGGCTTATTTAACTTCCTGTTAGAATTATGGCACACCACGTTTTTGCAATGCCACACCTAAGAGGAAAGTGAACATATCCAAACCATGTTTTTTTTTCTATGTATTTGTTTCATTTTTTTTGTTCAAGAACTTTTTATGTGTTTCCCCTCCCCCTTTTTTTTTTTTGACAATTGCCAATTGCACATTCCTGAAAGGATCCTTGGGCTAGGGGCCAGATAAAATAAGTGGAGATTGGCAGTGAAGGCTGATGCATTTAGTTTTGAGAGGCAAATAGGGAAGAAGGCTAAAATGTGCGTGTTTACTTCTTGCTGTGCATGCAAGCAAAAGTGCTTTTAGGCATCACTTAGGGAACTGGGCAGGCAAACTTCCAAGCAAGAGACTGTGGGTCTTTTCCCCGCTACTGAATCAGGTAATTTCCTCACTAGCTACCTATCCTCAAGTTGGCACAGAATCAAAACAATGTTGGTATAGCATTTGCAGACCTCATTGTTAATCTTTATCTTAGTGTTGCTGCATCTGAGTTACTGCTGAATGGTAATCTAATTTGTTAATGTGGCATTCGTTATAAGGTGATGGGCTTTCTCCTCTGGTTTTGCTGCTGACTCCTTTCAGCCTTTCATCAAAGAGCGAAGGAACCCAAATATACCCATCACAGCAAATTCTGTCTTCAGGATCCTCTCTGGCTCAGCTGCCCTCCAACTGCGTCCTACTGGAGCATCTTCCAAGTTTGAAAGAAACATAAGGGAAGACACCCCCCCCATGGCAGAAATGATCCCAATCAGGAGAGAGGCCGACCCATGGCTGTACAATTAGCTAGGCTCGGTACAGTGAGGTAACTGAACTAGGCTAACTGTTGGATGAGGTAGACCAGACCAGATCTAAACTTTATTGAGATAGGTTATATTAACAGAACCTTGCCAATCTGTCTGTATTTTACCTTCCCTTCCCCTTAGACCCCCATTTTGGAGCGAGCCTAAGTTACTTCCTATTACTATCTCCCTTCCCCGGGCTTATGAAATGTTTCTATCCTTGTTTCAGTAATGTTTTTGGGATATTCCTTTCAAAGCTATCTCCATGACTCTCTACACTGAGCAACCAATTCTCACACTACACAGGAGAAGTAGGAAAATTGTTATGAAACTCACAAATATAGGGAAACTGGCACATAAGCAAGACATGTTCAGCATATCCTTATTCTCTGAGTAACACAATGAGGAAAAAACAGATATTGTATTTAAAAGTAAAGTTCCATTTTAGAACACTGCTTAAACACATCAGTGCAAATATTCCTTCTTCTCCAGATAAAATACACTTGACCCTTTCTGGAAATACTGTATAGAGAAAAATAAGAGGGAAGGTGAAGATGTGAAAGGAACTTAGGAAATAAAATACTAATGGAAGGAGCAAACATTGGAAGAGAAATAGCTTCAGTGGAGGCTGGCTATTGAGTAAAAGAAATCAATATGCTTGCAGTTTCCAACTCTCAAAATACACATGTGATCATACCTATACTTCCTCTAAGGTCATAGGCGACAAAGCATGTCAGATATTATACAATGTGAGGTTGCATGGTGTGAACATAAGGGGAGAAAGTGGATAAGCAATAAAATGCATATGGCATGAAAGGAAGGTTAGGCTGGATCTCAGACACTTCATGAGCTGGCCATCTTAAACAAGGAGTAAATTCCATTGAAATTTATATGTCTATCTTCTGAATACATTTTTTTAACCTCATGCTGTGTCAATATTTTCATGATTGGTCCCAGGTGTATTTTTTATGAGTCTGAGGTCACTTCCAAGTAGGATTTTTACAACAGTTTGGAATTAGCCCCAGATTCCTTGTTCCAACACTGGCCAAGTGGAAGAGCCAATTAAATTACTACTAACCTGAGCATCATATATAGTAATATGTGCTGCTGGTAAGATCACACTTGGAATACTGTGTTCAGTTTTGGTCACCACAATGCAAAAAAGTTGTATCTAGTCTTTTCCCTTAAAATGCTACAGCTCTGCCAAACTTCTGCCCAGTCAGTTCCTCATGGGCATAAATTTTTGCCTCCCCCTGCCTTTCTTTTCCTGCCCAAGCTCAGTTCTGAACAGTTTTAAGATGAGGACTATGAAGGCAATCATTAGTGTTGCAGCTTTTTGGGAAAAAGATAGGGAGTAAAAACTGTGATGGTGTGCATCTGCCTAAAAGACCTTGTTTGTGAACGTTGATAAGTGAAACAGTCCGAACATGCTAGCTCAGAGCATTTGAAAAATCATTTTATTTCTTCCAAACTTAAAACTATAGTCTTCTTTAAAGGAGAATATTTGTAGCTCAGGGTTGAAATGAGGGGTCCTTGGTGCTCTCTGAGCTTGCTTGTTTTCTTGCAGACATCTCATTGCCCTAACTAGGTAACAGCATCAGTGTTAGTGACCTCATAGTCTTCTTTGGATCACATGCCCAATTGTCATTTAAAATGTAGGTAGTCAAAAAGACTTTTTCTGGGATGCCCGTCCGTATGTTCACTCTTTCCTTAGAGAAAGATATATTCTTTTAGATTTTAAACAGCTTCTGAAGGCATTCATACTCCCACTTTCAAAATACTGTTCTAGCCATTTATAAACTATATTGTTTTAAATGTTTTTCTCTTTCTTTGCTTTTTACATGTTTGCATGTTTTGGACTTTAACAATAAAATGGGAAAAGTAAAACTGTAAAAGTAGAACTGTAAAATTTTAAAATATCATATGCATGCAGTACGTAATGCCAATTTAAATTTATCTTAGAGATGTTAATGGTATAAGAGCAAATGGCAATTTCAATACTGTTTGTAAATATAGCCAGAGAGGATTCCTTGGCAAGTTGTTAAAAGAGATGACGGAATCACAGAATACTTATTAAAGACGACAAAAATCTATCTAATCTTATAATCCTGGGAAATCTGTCAGCACAAGGATCTGGATTAGATGTTCAGCATCCCTTCCAAATCTCCACATTTAAGCCCTAATCCAAAGCACAAAGTGTTTTCTTCTTTTCATGGGAGGTTAAGTCCCTTTCATTCCAGCAAAACAATTTCAGGATGTTTAATCATCATGAAGATAATGTTAAAAGACCAAAGATAAGTCTCTCCCTAAGTGAAGTATAATTGACAGAGAGGTGACAGATACCTCAAGAATTAAAACATGACAACACATAACTCTTCAAACTACTCCCCTGTTTCCAAATAGGCAATTCAGTGACTCCAGAGGAAAATATGCTAGGCTTTGCATACTAATCACTTATACTGGCCTTTTAAAGTAATGGCAATGGAAAACATCAACCTGTTCAAACATGGAGTGCATTTGGGTTTTAGATCTCCTCTGTGAAATTTGGAACAGCAGAAGCTCTAAGAATACCATCAGTGATACCATTCTGGGATACTAAAGCAGTTCCTGGACACCTTCCTAATGTTCCAACAAGCTTTAATTTGGCACAAAAAAATGATTAGTAATGCTTGTGATACCACACAACGGACCATGAGTGAGCCCCTCTATTGAAAGTTGCTACCACACACCTTTTCATCAAGTATTCTCCCTGAACAAGTAACTCAATGACAGAACATATGTTTTGAATGTGTGACGGTCCCAGGCTCAATCTCTGGCATTTTCAAACAGTGCTAGAAAAATAAGAGTTGCTGACAATCAAAAACAGATAATACGGTAGGTAAGAAACCTGTAAATCTACAAACGTTGTTCCTTCCATTAACCCTGATTTTTGGTCATGTTAATAGGGACTCATAGGAATTGCATTCAACTATTGGAAGGCTATAGTTTAGCTACCTTTGAAGAAGATGAATACTGAATTAAGCACTTTGATTCAGAATGATACATACATTCAGAAAGGAGAGTATACTATATGCTTAGAAGTAATCTTTTCTGTTCTAATTATTTAGGGCAGGTGTGTCCAACACGCAGTCCATGGGCTGCACGAGGCCCTCAACAGATAGTAATGCAGTCCCACAAGATCATAAACTTTGGACATCATTGTATGATTTATACAGATTAACTATATTTTATATGCAGCTCAAGACAATCCCACTTCATGCAAAGTGGCTCAGGCAAGCCAAAAAATCGGACACTTGTGATTTAGGGTATAGACACTACCTGTAAACTTTCTAGGATATAGCTGGGATCGAATATTTCTTTACTGACAGTTTCCTCTTTACACAAAATACATGTAGATGTTTGTTTGTTTATTTACTTACTTACTTAACTTACTTTTATGCCACCCTTATTATTTTTATAAATAACTCAAAGCGACGAACATATACAACACACCTTCTTTCTTCTATTTTCTTCACAGCAACAACCCTGTGAGTTGAGCTGGGCTGAGGAATCACTGGCCCGAGGTCACCAGCCAGGTTTCATGCCTAAGGTAGGACTAGAACTCACAGTCTCCCCAATGCCTTAACTGTATTCATTATTTACTGTCTGACATAATTTATAATCCATCAATCTATCTAGCCAAGCCCCCAAACTATGCAATACCAGAAAGCAATTAATATAATCATGCAAAGAAAAGAGAAATTTTCACATAAAAGATTTTCACACTGCAACAACATAACGAAGTAGAAATGAGAATGTGGAAATTTTACTACTGCATAATATCGTCCTTCAGAAATTCAAGGTCTGAAATACTTAGTAATAGGCATATAGTCTAATTCTCCACACACACAAAAACTGTAATCCATTGATAGAATTTAAAACACCTTTATTATAATTTGTTAGAAACAGAAACAAACATGGTTGTGAGAAGGAGAAAGTAGAGCCATTAGCTCTATCACTGTCACACATCCCCACTGCTACTGATATTCAATCACATGGGAAACCAATTTCTATAGAAAAAAAACCCCAACCCATTACAGAAATTCAGACAGACAGTTTGCGGTAGTGGTTAAGGGATCAGGATAGTGACTGGGAGAGCATGAATTCTAGTCCTGCCTTAGGCACAAAGCAAAGTGGAGTGAAGTCACTCTCTCTCTCAGATCTAGGAAGCAGGCAATGGCAAACCGCTTCTTAAAAATCTTGCCAAGAAAACTGGGAGGGGGGATTAACGCCCCCCCCAAACTAGAGAAATTTGGTGCCAAATATTTTGAGTTGTACACCAGAATGACAATAGGGATATAGGAGAGGATGGTGCCTATATGTTTCTATCTGAATTTCTCCGATTAATTTAGTCTGAAAAAAGTGTATTAGCAAAATGTACTAAAACCGTATTGGAGATCAAGTTCAGGATGGCCAGGACCCTAGGTTCCTCTAGGGCAGGGGTGCCAAACTTGATTTCATTGAGGACCACATCAAGATTGTGTTTGACCTCAGGGGCGTGGGGGCGTGGCTGGGGATGTGACCAGCTCAACATCACTCGTTGAGGCTCCATTTTGGCCACGATAGCCCCCTGCAGCCCTCTGCCAGTGAAAATGGAGCTTGAGGAGGCTGACAGAGGGCCGCAAGAGGCTGTCGCGGCCAAAAATGGAGCCTGGGAAGGCCATGTGTGGCTCTCCCGAGCTGTGTTTTCACTGGCAGAGGCACCACGGGCTGGTCCTTCACTGTTTCCAGGGCGGCTCCGTGGGCCAGATGTAAAGCCTTGAGTTTGACACCCCTGCTCTAGGGTCAATAATCCAGTGGAACAAGAGAAACTGCCCTATATTGCTGAAATGTTTTCTATTTTGACAGAGCTACACCATCACTAACTGGTATATCGATTTATTTGGATACTGTTCATCTTTTTTTATTTTGAGATTTGATTGCACAAATATGAAATTAAATATTTGTAACAAAAGATATCATTACATGCATTTCAGAAGCACTTGTGTTAAAAGTTTATTGTCTAATTATAACAAACACACAGCTTATTTAATACAGAAAGATAAAGTCTGCAGTACCTCTTTAATCTAATGGCTGGCTTTATACTAAGGGTGGGAGAAATCATCAGCACATTAATGTCCAGCCATCATGGAACTTCTGCACATTTTCAACTCTCAAAGTCACCTTCAGCAGAAATACAAATTCTTAATGTTCAGTTGCTTTATCCACTATCAATGGCACCATATGAGACTTGGATGGAAGCAAGTGTTCTCCCTTGATATCCCCCTCCCCACCATAGAGAACACCCTCAAACAATACCATTTGTTCTTTAATGACTCACAAATCTGAAATGACTATTCAGGCTCCTTCTCAGTTTGTGCCACTAATTCTTCTAATTAATCCCCTATGAAACAAACTGTTGGAATAGCCATTGTTAATTTGTTCCAAAGCAAATGATTATCTAAAATTTACACAGTAGGGAAATTCTTAATTAGACTGTCATCAGCTAGGACTCTAAGTGCCTCTGGCAGTAGGAGGCTAATTAATTATTCCTACTGCCAATCTAGAGAATTTTGGGTTTAGCTCTAGCTACTTCATTTTCTAGGCCTAGTATAGCACAAGACAAATTGTTTGCCTCAGAGATTCTCAGAAAACCAGTCTTTCCATCACTGTGAAGCCTTGATATGTCAGAATCTTAAGATACATTTACTCTATCAATTGTCTAAGTGATTTATTGCTGAAGCTTGCAGTCAGAAATACCATGCTAAAAAAGTGTAAGAGGGACTCATAGGAAGGCTGGCCTGCAGATGGAGCTGGACAAAATTAATGCAGAATAATTTTATGGACAATTTCATCTAGGCTTCTTCATAAAAGTGGTTTGCTATTGCCTTGTTCTAAGATTTTTGTTTTTAACTTCTACATCTACACTACAACTCTCAAATGGTTCCCAAGCAAATACTAATCAGGGCAAACCCTACAGTCTGACTAATATGTTATTTAATTGCAGTAAATATTAACAAAAATATTAATTTCATGAAATTTAAAAAAATGTTTGTCAGTGATCCCAGTCAGTAGACATAATATATGGAGTAGGAATAAGCTCATGTTTTCTTATAAGAATGTTTATTTGCCAAGCGTTCTTTATTGGCAGAAAAATTATTCTTCAATTACCTGAAGAACTGGGTCTTAATCCACAAAAAGTTACACTGTAGTATCATTTGTAAGGTAACACAAAGCTCTTCATTGCTTTTACTTCCAGTTACTACCCTGGAATCAGAATACAGAGGATGCAAACAGGCATTTTTACAGAGGGCAACACAATTAACCAGTTGCATACATGTAGCAAAAAAATATTGCATTCTAAGAATATTTACCCACTTCCAGTTCTAGTTTTAGATTCCCTCTTAAGAGTTTCTATTTCTTATTTGTACCGAAACCTTCCATGGCTTATAAATGCTTCTCTATTCCCACATTTTCAACTGATTTCAAGCTATGGAAACTCTTTTTAAAGTGGCCTCAGCAGCCTGTACTGTTTGATCAGTAACTACAACAAGTCCACACATTTTAAACAAAAGCAGCTAACATTTGATATAATTTATTAGTTGGATCTAAAAAATATGAATTCAAGTGCGGGAAACCCTAACAATCTGAGTGTTGATAAGCAGGTGACAAACCCATGCGGTTGATAATGGTCATCTCATTGTTTTCTCAAGGCAGGTCTGTTAGATATTTCTGAATTACTATCTCTCAACAGGCAATACTGACCAGCTAGAAAACTGAAAATGAAATTTTCATTCTAGCAGAGAAGAGCAACAAAAATGATTAGGGGTCTGGAAGTTAAAACATACAAAGAACGGTTACAGGAATTGGGTATGTCTACTCTAATGAAAAGAAGGACTAGGGGAGACATGATAGCACTGCTCCAATATTTGAGGGGCTCCTACAAAGATGACAGCATCAAACTATTTTCCACAGACCAAAAGGCAAGATGAGAAACAATGGATGGAAAGGAGAGAAGCAACCCAGAACTAAGAAGAAATTTCCTAATGGTGAGAACAATCAACCAATGCAATAGCTCGCCTTCAGAAGTTGTGGGTGCTCCATCACTGGAGGCTTTTAAGAAGAGAGTGGACAACCATTTGTCTGAAATGGTATGGGGTCTCCTGCTTGAACAGAGGGTTGGACTAGAAGACTCCTGGGGTCCCTTCCAACTCCATTATTCTATGTTCTAGCCACACCTGGAAAATCAGTTTCCTCTCCTCACTCAAAAGCACTCAGTAGTTAAAGACAGATGGTTGTAAAAATTCATGCCCAATGACAGTCTGTTTATTTATTTGCAATCAAAATTTATTTGCAATCACAACTTCATTTTTAACATAACCAAACTAGTGTTTCTAAGCATAATTTTATATGAAATCTCAGATTTCTTTATATTTTATCTTTTCAGTAGCATGTGTCTGGCTGTGCATGTGAATGCAGTTCTTTTTTAGTAAATCAAATCAAGTAGTGTTCCTTGAAAGATAAAAACTCAATATATTCACATCAATTCAATTAGATCTGTTGCACCCAGTGGTGAAATCTAAAATTTTCCACTACCGGTTCTGTGGGCGTGGCTTGGTGGGCATGGCTTGATAATGTGACTGGCTGGAAATTGTGTTTATACAACAGTGGAAAAACAAAGAGATCCCTACAGATGAGAATGTAATTAAAATATTAGAATTT
>JANHFL010002556.1:26681-37685 GCA_032468155.1 Oxyrhabdium leporinum | reverse complement strand
CGCGGGGCGAGCGGTGAGCAGGCGGGCAGGGGCGGGGCCAGCCAGAGGTGATATTTGCCGGTTCTCCGAACCAATCACAATTTTCCCTACCGGTTCGCCTGAACCGGTGCGAACTGGCTAGATTTCACCTCTGGTTGCACCGTAACAAACCTCACACACTGTATTAAGGCAAGTTTGTTTTGAAAATGATTAAGAGTGATTATATTTTAACCATCATACTGCATCAAAATGAAGTAAACGCAATGTTTAAAGAAATATGAGTCCCAGAAAAGATTCTCTTTTTACAGTATTTGGTGAAAATACAATGAAAAAACCCCCCAATACAAAACAGCTGCTATAATCTTTCCCAACAGAGTAGTAAAACCCAAAAATTATTACAGCAGCTGTTTTCTTTTGGTGTATTGCTTAGAGCAGCTGTTTTGGTCTTTTGTGATTTTTATGGAAGGTTAATACCATAGTCTTCTATAGACTGTACAGAAGCAGACATACATTGATCTGCTTTATACTCACACACTCTAATGCAGTTTCCTCCAAACTTCTGGTAGAAAAGACATTTTTCAAATTAAATGGGAAATGCAAAACCTTTTCTGTCCTTGGTATTACTTCACTGACTGATAGAAACAATCATAGAAAGAAAGCATGCTTCTGTTTAACATTTTGCAAACATATCAGAATGGATGGAAATTAGGTTTCTAGGTAAGGATCTATGGTGAACTAGATGATCTTGAAGGAATTGAGACAGCACAGTGGTAGAGATCAGCAGACAGATGGCAAATTCTGCCCAACATCATCTTTCCAGATAAAGGGGAGATCATGAGATCACCCACTGGCACTCCGGACAGCTGCTCTTTATGAGTAGAATGCAGGAACTAAAAGTTTTTGCAGTTCATTCATGCGTTGAGCTGTTGGGAATAGAGGGATTTCAACCAAGCTCATAGCTGTAATTCAACCTATATGAACCCAAGTTTTATACAAGGCTCACTTTCTTAAACACTTTCAGATGTAATTAATTTGCAGCTAAAGATATTTTCTCAGCAGCAGGATGAGAGAATTCCACTTGGTGGATTGAAACATTAATGGGAATAGTAAAAGAATTTGGAACATTAGCATTTTAAAATAAAAAAACTGAAGGCAAAGATGTTAATGAAAATAGAAGATGAATAAAGTGGGCTTTAAAATAGAGAAGGAAGTAAAGTATGTGGGTATGACTAT
This sequence comes from Oxyrhabdium leporinum, assembly GCA_032468155.1. NCBI lineage: Eukaryota > Metazoa > Chordata > Lepidosauria > Squamata > Cyclocoridae > Oxyrhabdium > Oxyrhabdium leporinum. Next base: position 36,473 of record JANHFL010002556.1, on the reverse strand, counting down.
GATAAATACGCATTGTATGTTATTTCAAAATACCTTTGTTAAGACATGGAATGAAGTTTAAAAAGATATGTTAAGATGAGAGAAACTAAAATTGTCATTGCTGTGGCGAATTACTGTGATAAAAATGAATGTCCTTACCTGGAAGGATAATTTTGTTTCAGCAATATGTGTTTTGAGACTGGATGAATCATTTAAACAATGGCAAAATGTTATATCTAAATCTGTATGACAGAGGAAAAAATCTACAAGTTAAATAGAAGGTGTTTCAGGACACAAAGGTAAAGGAAAATTTGGTTTACCAAATTTGAAATTGTATTTTGCAATTTGCTGATTGGTTTGGATGGAAGAATAGGTGCTGCTGACCAATAGAAGACATGATCCAAGTATCTGTGGTATATCAAAGAGAAGATTAGAGTGGATTTTAAAAATAATTAGATAATATATGCCACATTGAGAATGTGGAATAGATAAAAATCCAGATTGTGCCCGAAAACACCTTTGTGGCTCTCAGCACAAGAAGCATTTTATAGATGAGAAACAGTAGGCTAACACAGTGATTCTCAACATTTTCTTCACCATGGACCCCCTTTACATAACTTTTGTGGCCACGGACCATGGCCACGGACCCCCGAGACTTAACTCAAGATTTAAATCATGACATTTCTTCAAGTCTTCATGGACCCTCCAGGAGTCTTCAGACCACAGGTTGAGACCACTGGGCTAACACAAATGGCTGACTTATTGTAAGCCTCTAACTTTTGATCAGTGGTAGGAAAATGTGCTGAAATGTTGGAAGACACTGCCCTAGAAAGGTAGCATATAAAAGGTTAAAAAAAATAATAAGAGCTGTTTATTTGCCTTAAGAAGAATGTATTGAAAGCTTCCCTTTTCATTATCTCTCCAATATACTATAGCATAACTATCACATTTACCTTCAACAAGTGGCGGTGCCAGCCTCAGAATGTGGGAGGTTGGAATAATATAGATTCTGGGGGAAGGAGGACTTAGACAACAGAGTGACGTATAGATAGATAATTATAGTCAACAGCAGAATAGCAGAGTTGGAAAGGACCTTGGAAGTCTTCCAATCCCCTGCTCCAACAGGGGTGTCAAACTTGTGGCCCATGGGCCAGATGTGTCACATATCGGCCACCTCCACCCCTTGCCTTAGCAAAGGGGGGAAAAGCTGCGATAGTCCTGTGACGATCGCGAGTTTGACACCTCTGCCCTACACAATTTCAGACAAATGGTTATCCAATCTCTTCTTAAAAACCTCCAGTTTTAGAGCAATAAAGATGATTAGGGTACTCTGCACTCTTTCTAAATAATTTCTCAATAATTTAGAAGTATCCTAGTTAATTGTTTCTATAGTGATATTTTTTTAATCAGTGACTGGAACTCCCATTATAACCTTAGAAGTAATTTGAAAAGGGTGTAAATACTGTGGGGTCTTTGTTAGAAAAGCTTTCCCATTCTTGAATGTCTGAAAATTAGAATAATCCTCTTTGCAGTGGCCTTACTATAGTCACTTGTTACTGACATACATTTTCATAACTCAGATCATTTTTGTTCAGAGAAATACAGTAGCTGTACACAAAGGGATAAGTAAAAATGATATTCATTTTAAAATCTAGGCAATTGTATGAGCTGACTCAGATAGGTTGCCATTTGGTTCTAAGTAGTTACACAGATGCTAAGAATTCATTAAAAGCTCCCCACTGAATAGACTTTTAAAGAGTCTGCATCAGAAATCTTTTAACATATATCTCACCCTTGGGACTATAATCATCTCCATATTCATGCCATAAACATATACTGTAGTTTCCTCAAGCTAGTCATTTTTAAAACACTTTTCCTCAATATCTAGCCCTAGGAGCTTATTGAACAAATTATCTTCCTGTGATCATTCAGGCAATGGGGCATTTCTTCTGCTAAAGTCACTCTCACCAGATCTCATTAATGGGCATAGGACTCCCTAATTGGGCTGCAAATTCACTGGACGGCAACTAATGATTGCAGATTCTGTACACCAGGTATCTAGTTGTTATCCAGAGTTTTGCAGCCACAATACAGGTAGTCCTCCAGTCATCTTTTCCACCTTTTCCAACCTTCTGAAAAGCAAAGTCAGTGAGGAAACCAGAGTCACTTAACAAGCCTGTTACTAACTGAACAACTGCTGTGATTCACTTAACAACTGTGGCAAGAAAGACCATAACATGAGGCAAAACTGACTTAAAAACTGTCTTGCTTAGCAACAGAAATTTTGGGCTAAATTGTGGTAATAAATCAAGAACTACCAATACTGTAGTTTGAGATGAGGGAATCATCTGGTGTGACAGAAGTCAACATAAAAACATTTTGTGGTGAACTTCCCATCAATGAAAAAAGTTCTACTTTGAAAAAGGATGCCTTTATTCCATTACTTATTGCCACTTCATTCTGTTTGGCGAAGAACGCATCAAATAAAGATATAAAGAAGCAGACTCTTTTCAGATTGCTAACTAAGATTGAAAGGACAAGGAAAAAAAAATATTTATCAATAAGTCATTGCTTTACTAATAAAATACAACTATAATATAATCAATATAAAATATTACTATAAAATATCACAAAATCTCTGCCATAGCAATATATATTATTGCCTCATTTGATTGACAGGAAATATTGCCTCTTCCAAAACAGACAGACCACACATTTCTAACAACCATTCCTTTCCATTTGGAATAATACCACTTTTCCATTTCTTCAATATGATTCTTTTATATCACTCTCCGCTTAAGCTCAATAATTCCTGATAAACAGTCAAGATTCCAAAGTTTTGATAGATAGTTCAACATCACATCAGCATCTTTAACACATATTTTCCCAAAAATCTATTTAAATATATTAACTCTCTGTTCCAAATAGGTGTTAAATGCTCACATGATGGTAGCACATCAAATTTGTTACATCTCTTACACAGAAAATTTGATGTCCATTTCTTCAAATTCATTCTTTAGACAGTCCAATATACTGAATACATTTTTGATGAATCAACTTTAATGTCAGATCTGTAGATACTGTTCTAACATTTTTTAAGGACATTACTCCATTGGTGGGCATTATTAGCAATTCCAGTTCTTTAGTCTGTTTTCCAAAATCCCCAAAATGTCCACTTTAAAATATTCTGAAAGCTTTAATTTTGCCATGGAAACATGAAATTTTGCCAGTTTACTCTGGTTATGACCCCAGGCCAGAAGCCATAGATTGCATCGTGTAAGAAAGCATCTCAAGTGCCTTTGAAGTGGTCAAAGCATCTCACTCAGATTAATCCATCAAAACTTCTCTCTTTTTCTGGACCTTCAATGTGGACAGAACCTTTATTCTGCTTCTTCATCAAGGCAGAATAGTGGTCGGAAGTACAGTCAGCACCCCGCCCCTCCTAAATACAGTCTAGATATGGTCTAGTTACCATATCTGGGCTTCAAAATTCCAGTGTGCAGTTAGTTTTCTGTTATCTTGTGATCCTCTGGATTATTTTGGGATATTCTGGATTATTTTGTAATCTTCTGAGTATTTTCACTCCACATATAACAAATCTAATACATGGATACAGAGCTTCTTACTTTGCAAAATAGTTACATATGCCTATAATCGCCTCAAAGTTGTTAACCACTGAGAAACTCAACTAGTCACCATTTAAGTTTTGTTCTCCCAATTCTAAAATTAATAAGGAACTAACTAGCATCTGGATGATCACAAGATGGCAGCCGAGAAAAAAGTTAACTCTTTGCTACTATCAAGTGGTTATCTGGTGCTGTATTTTGCAAATATGAGATTAGCATCATGAGTTGCTATCTACTTAAAATATGTAATGCCCAAGATTATCCAAAATATTTTGTTTTTGTAGCAGAAAATGTTACATACAGTATATGCATCTCTCTCTCTGGGATCAACAGCATAACACAATAAAAAGATTAACTGAGTTCCTCTCTGCGTCACTCAAAATGAAGTTCCTGTGCTAATCATCTCAAATTGCTTAGTGAGCCATCCTCGTGATTTTAGCTCTGATGCAGGAAAAGCACTTTCTCTTCAGACTCCTAAGCTGTATATTTTTGTTAGAATATGGCCAGTTTTTGAATGTTACACTAATAAGTACCTCACTCTGCTTTTTAAAATTATTTCTGAAGTTACAGTATCCGTTTTTCTAAAGCTCTACTGTTTCATTGCTATGTGAATAACACAAGCTTCTATTTTATTTGTTACTGCACTGGCTATAAGACTATCAAAAGAAAATGTTAAATACCATTATGTATATTTAAATTTTTGTAAATACAAAAGTTTACGAACATATTTTGAATAAATGGTCAATTTCAGGAAGTCAATGATGATTTTATTCCATTTCTCAAAATAATGTAACAACCAAGTCTTTTTTCCTTTATTTCACTATATTATTGGATGATATAATCGCAAAAATGTAATCTAGTCATCAATAGAAGGGACATATATGAATTTAGCACAGAGCTTACCACCAGCTGAACAGTTCAGTCCTTGCTGTGTTTATACAAGTCATTAAATACCACAATAATAAAATAACAGAGTTGGAAGGGACCTTGGAGGTCTTCTAGTCCAACCCTCTGCTCAGGCAGGAAACCCTATACCATTTCAGACGAATGATTGTCCAACCTCTTCTTAAAAACTTCCAGTGTTGGAGAATTCACAACTTCTGGAAGCCACCGATTAATTGTTCTAACTGTCAGGAAATTTCTCCTTAGTTCTAGGTGGCTTCTCTCCTTGATTAGTTTCCACCCGTTGCTTCTTGTCCTGCCCTGAGATGCTTTGGAGAGTAGCTTGACTCCCTCTTCTTTGGGGCAGCCCCTGAGATGTCAGAACACTGCTATCATGTCACCGCAGTCCTTATTTTCATTAAACTAGACATACCCAATTCCTGTTGTTATTGCTGTTTTTCCTGTCCCTTCTGTACTTAACACCTTGAAGATGGGTGAGTGTTTCATAGGGAGGGGGTCTCATGGCGAACCATTCGTGCTTCCTCTCCCTACTCAACAGGAGGGGAATCAGCAGGCACTAAACTCAGCACATTCAAGACACAATCAAATCACTGCCACAACTTCAATAGAAAAGCAGTACTTTCACTGCTGCTGGACAGTCTCCTGTGGATTAGTTTGCTAAGCAGAAGGTGGGATGGCGTTGATGTCCTTGTTCCCCAGATGGAAGCATCTTCTGCTGTCCTCTGATGGGAGACAGGGAAAGCAACACCATGGCAGGAGACACACCCACACCCACACACACACACACCGTATCGCTTGTGTGAGCTCAGCTTTTTACATTCTTAAAAAAGCAGGAAAGTTGAGTAGCCTCCTAAACTGAACTTGACTGGCATTAAATTCACCACAAGAGCCCTGGTGGTGTGGTGGTTAGAATACAGTATTGCAGACTAATTCTGCCGACTTCCAGCAGTTCGATCCTGACCGGCTTAAGGTTGAGTTCAGCCTTCCATCTTTCCGAGGTGGATAAAATGGTGACCCAGATTGTTGGGGGCAATGTGCAGACTCTGTAAACTTCTTAGAGAGGGCTGTAAAGCAGTGTGAAGCGGTATGTAAGTTTAAGTGCTATTGCTATGTTCTATCATGTATAATTTATTTAATTTCACAATTGCCCATCTCATTTAAGTGACTCCACAGTGAAGAAAAAAATTGGATCCCAATGGGCATGCTGCAAATTTGACATCATTTAAAAATCATTTTTTAGGAACGATCATTTGTCGCCTTTTCTATTATAGAAGGACACCAGATACTTCCATTTATGAGCAAGGAGAAGGGCATCTCTGCTTTTGGAAAACTCCTTTGCTCTTCCTAACCAAATAGTGAATGTTTTTGCAGAAAAAGCAAGCAAGCAAAATATAATATATGACTTGACAAATAGCTATTTTGCAAAAGGAAATAGGAAACTATAATATTTATCTCCTCCCTGGTGCATATACCGCAAGAAAAATGCCCAGTGTCTTCCTCAGAACATTTAACACTCTCTTCTTGACAAGATTAATTATATCCAAATAAAAATAAAATAAAATAAGGTGGATCAATTCTGAACCATATAGGAATCTTTTCAAACATAATTTCTACCAATCAAACAGCAGGGTTAAGGCTAGAAAAAATAAAATTTGCACAGGGGTGTTAAATTGAAAGTTCTTAAAGATGTTTGTCAAATTTTAAAGTCAGACTTTATCATTGGCTTTTAAGAATTGAATTCTCATTTCAAGCCAGTGCTGTTTAGTTTTCATTTTTAATTCTAGATATATGTGGAAAAGCTAAGTAACTAGAAATATCCTCCCTCCCCCCCATTATTGTATTATCTATGGGGATTATAAGGAGAAAATGTACATATCACCTCAGTATGTGTGGATGGATGGATGGATGGATGGATGGATGGATGGATGGATGGATGGATAGACAGACAGACAGACAGACAGATGAAGGAATGAAAGACAATATTACAAAATTGGATAGCTAGATACAGGGAGGGAGGGAGAGGGAGAGAGAGAGAGAGAGAGAGAGAGAGACATGTTATTATTTCTGATTTTTAAAGATTTCAAAACAATTCTCTTGCAATTCAGCCAATGAATAGAATTTGCAAGGCTGCTTTGGTAGTTTAAGAACAGAACAGAAATTGTTATGTTTGTTTTTTAAGAAGATACTAGGTCATCGGAAATGTATGGATTGATAAACTGATGTAGATTGTAATTCATCTACCTCTAAAGAGGCAACTTTCGAAATAATTCATTTTGGAGTAAAACTAATACTGCAAATGCCTAAATTGCTACCCTATATAATAGATATCCACAACCTGCAATTATGTTTAACCGCATTCTAGGGAAATTAAATTTAGTCTAGCTAGAATTTGCATTTGTTCTGCCATCACTGCAAAGTTCAATGCTCACTTCAGATGCTGCAACTTCCAAATACACACAATGTCTGACGTGTATTTTAGACTTGAGGAAAGATTTCTATACGCCCTGCCTTTCAACTACCCACCTGAGGCACCCACCTGTTAGTCCACTCAACAAGACTGTTTAGTGACCGCAGCCAGGTGTGCTGAGATTGCAGTCGTTGAGCAAAGCAGTCATGCAATGTCTCATTTAACAACCACTTCGCTCGATGTCCAAGATTGTGGTCCCAATGGTTTTTAATCTACCTATGAACCTAAATTTGTATATTATTTTAATAAACACACAAAAATAATGCACAAAAAGTAAACTATCCCCTAAAATTTAAGTGAAAGGACTATAACATTACATGACTGCTGATGCTGCCTTCGCGAGGCAGCTGTCGGGGCGTGGATGGCCTGGCTGCAGGGGCCCTGAGGCTTCACCACCCCTCCACCTCACCTCGTGGCTGCAGCACCACAAGTAACCAGATGGAATGGGTGGCTGTGCAGGCTCTTAAGTAGGGCTTATTTGAGGTGTAGAGCTTATATTAGGTGTAGGTATAAAAACATGGTAGGGCTTATTTTTGGGATAGGTCTTATTTTCAGGGAAACAGGATACATATCAGGTTTAAAATACCTCCTGTTAAAGTCTCTGTGCATATGGTGAATTTACGTGGCAGGAAAATTGTTTCTCCCCAAAAATATCCAGAGCCTTTATGGATATTCTGTTTGCCTGTCATATACCTATTCTTCTTTTTGAGGCTAACAGAATTATTCTTTTCTCTGTCGAAGGGAACCACGTGTGCACTGCATACTACCTCGCAAAAGAGATTTAAATATGTAAATATTTATAGATCTTTCCCAAAGCCACATCTTCTCACCATTTCGTGCGTGGGGGGGTGGGGGGTGGTTTCAACTTGGCCACACCTTGATGTTATTTTATCCAACGGTAAATGGAACTAAATGAAAATTGCTCCCTGCAATTATTAGATTTTTAATCATCAACTGTCCCCTGGATAAAGGAAGCTCTAGAAGTACTTTAAAAAAAGTAAAATAAAATAAAAAAATTCTCCCTAACAGCCGAAAGGTGATCATGCTTCCTAGAATGTGTTGAGATTGCCCAAGAAACGGGCGTAAAAAAACTCATCCATCATTGTGAGCTCCTGGTCAGGGACTGACAGTGCAGTAAATATCTTCCGCGGCAGCCTTTTAATGTACAAGCTGTTTTCGGTAGGGATTTTCACCAGTCACATAAAACACACTGTCATGAGTGACTGCCTGGGCTCCAAAGTCATTACAATTGGGATGATGGAACATCTTTCAGCGTATAACCCCCAAAAAAAAGAAAAGAAAAAGAAAGAATGGGGGGGGGCAGCGGAAACCCTTTTAAATGTCATGTCAAGTTTGTTGAAGCCATTTTCGAGATCCGTTCAAGGTTACATGAATATTGAATATTCCTTTTCGTAAAAAAAACCCAAAAAAAAACCAGTTTGCGATCTCTTGGGAGGTTCGTTAAAAAGGGAGATCACAACGGGGCGCGTTCGAAGTTCGACTGAGTTATTGCTTAAGGTCTCCCGCTTTAAGTTAAATATATATATATATATAAATCTGCAATTCATTCTTTTTGACTCTCTGTCGAGCGCGTTCTGGGGAACAAACAAGGTAATGGCATTTCGAGGACTTTAAAAGCACAGGCCCAGACGAAACGGGGCTTCAGTCTGATCCCACAAGCGGTCAGGTTCTCTCGAGGGTCCTCGACTTACAGCCACAGTGGAGCCCCGGGTTGTTGTTTTTTTCCTTGTTCAAGGAGTCCGCCATTCAGTGAAATTTGCCCTGTTTTTTTACGTTTCTTTTTGGTTAAAGAGATCACTATGGTCGGTCAGGTAGTATCAGAGTGTTAGATGAATCTGGTTTCCCTGTTGACTTTTCCTTGCCACGTGATCACCTGATCCCGGAACACGGCAACCGTCATAAATATGAGTCCATTGCCAACCATCCGAATTTGGGTCACGTGATCGTGGGGATGTTGCAACGGTGGTAAGTGTGAAAAGAACAGTTGTGAGTCACTTATTTTCAGTCTCGTAACTTTGAACTGTCCCTAAACGAACTGTTGTAAGTCAAGGATCACCTGTAATCATTTTTTGTTTTTTTTAAACTGGCAGGAGGCTGAATTATATATGAAAAAGGGGCTTTTGCTGTTTATTGAAATGATCACACTTATTTATGGACACGTGTTTATAAGAAAAAAATATATAACCTTATTTGGGGTAGCTTCGGTTGCAAAATAACTTTATTTAGATTTTCGATTCCTTTTGTCTGTGGGCTGGGAAATCCTGTTAATTGACTCATTCTCATGACAGTAAACTTATTGTGGAGAGGAGAGGAGGAGAAGAGAAGAGAAGAGAAGAGAAGAAAAAATAGGAATAGGAATAAGTGTAGAATAGAATAGAATAGAATAGAATAGAATAGAATAGAATAGAATAGAAAATAGAAGAGGAAAGAGAAGGGAAGAGAAGAGAAGAGGACTGGATAGGATAGAATAGAACAGAACAGAACAGAACAGAAAACAACAACAGAATAGAATGAATAGAATAGAATAGAATCAGAACAGATAATAGAATGTAATATAGGAGAGAATAAAACTGGATAGGATAGAATAGAATAGAACAGAACAGAAAACAGAATAGAATAGAATCTTTGTTGTCACTTTAAATGTACACTAAGTAGCGTACATTGAAATGAAATTTGGTTGCATTCAGTTCTCAAAAGAGAGAACCATGATGCATCTACCCAGCATATGTCTTATTTCCCATTTTTCCTGCTTTCGGAGCTTGAGGCGTGGGGGGGGGGGGGGGGGGGGGGGGGGGG
>JANHFL010002556.1:0-19650 GCA_032468155.1 Oxyrhabdium leporinum | reverse complement strand
AAAAATAATCTACAATATAATCTAATGTACCATTACTCTTTATTAATTACAATCCCATGTAAAAGCGATGTATATCCGTGTTTGCTGGATTTTCTGCAAATAACAAATTTATCCTATTAGTATTAGTAGTGAGATATGAATGCCAACAGATTGGGTGGGAAATATCCATCATACCTCAAAAAACAGTCCAAATGTATATTGTTCAATATGGCTTAGTTTTAGAAAACTGATTTCTCCAACTCACGTGACTACCTGAGAGTATAATTAAATCAGTAATTTACTTTTTTTGCTAATGAACAGCATTAAAAACAACTAAAAGCAAACTTACAATTTAACTAAAATCTCAATTAAATTGTAATTAGTAATTTATTAAAATAAGTTCATAAAACCCACATATTTGTACAGTATAGATTCCTTTGTATTTTTAAAAAAAAACTTAGTAATTTTTAATAATAATAATAATAATAATACTTTGAAGCCTTCTGAATAATGGTGAAATGATGCAAATGTGTTTTTATGTATTGTGAAACAAGGAATACTTGTTTAGAAACAGGCCACCCCTATTAAACTTGAAGCATCTAGCAATCTTCATCCTTAAAATACAAACAAGCTACAGCATGATCTCTAATTGGAGAGCATCGTTATATTATTCAAGAAATTCAGCACAGCATGTAGTCAATATTTCCATATATGAACTTTGCCCTGCACCATAGGTAACTCCACATTTCTGCAGACTTCGATGTTTTTATATTTGGCAGTTCAGCTGCATCATATTCAGAATGGCAGAAAAGGCAATCTTTCCTTTGGCAGGAATGAAATTTTGCATAGTATGTGGGCACGCCTTGTGCCCATTAGCAAAAACACATGGTCCTGGCATAAGTCCCCCCCACCCATTTTGTAAAGCTTCAGCCTATTGTTCTCCACGTACAGCCATTTTAAACAATTCCTCTTCCCCTTTCTAGTTGCTGTAGTAGCATGTAACCACAGTTAAAAATAGTGGGGTAAATGCTTGGTTCTGGAAGTGCCAACATGCTGTTATTTCACCGTCACAGATGCAAGGAGTAGCATCTTGTACACAAGATGGTTCCTTCATGGCCCCATCAGACAAATATACATCACATATGCTGAAAAAATGAATAGAGGAACATTAGGAATTTATTTTTTCTTAGAATGAAATGTTTATTGCTCCAGCTGCAGTAACTTTAAGGGAGGTACATTCATAAGTAGTGTAAATACGATCCCTTCTTTTGCACAGTTCTGTTAGTAACCTGGAAACAAACAATAATTCAATTTGTGGTATGTCACATTGCACAAATTATGTGAATTATATAATTAGTCGTATCACAAGAAAAACGTACACCACAATACTCACAACATTTGTGGATTGATGCCTATTACAGAACGCAGGACTGTAAAAGAATGGAACAACCATGTGGTTATGGAATAAAACTTGAATAAGCAAAATGTAAATTTAAAGACACCTTAAAACTAACCTGCAGATTACTTATTTTACAAAAATCAGCTGATATAAAATTTTAACCCTCTGTAACCTACTGTTTCCCAATAAGCAACATATTGGCACGGGATAAAATGTCTCACGAAACAAAGAAATCTGAGAGTTCCCCTTATTATTTTTATTTACAATGAAATATAGGTAGTCCTTGACTAACGACCATATTTGAGCCAAAATTTCCATTGCTAAACAGGACAGTTAAACGAATTTTGCCCCATTTTATGATTTTTCTTGCCAGAGTTGTTAAATGAGTCACTGCAGTTGTTAAGTTAGTAACACAGTTGTTCAGTGAATCTGGCTTCCCCACTGACTTTTCTTGACGGAAGGTCGCAAAAGGGGATTATGTGACCCTGGGACACTGCAACCATCATAAATATGATCGGTTGCCAAGCATCTGAATTTTGACTGCGTGACTATGGGGATGCTGCAAAGGTCATAAGTGTGAAAAACGGTCATGTCACTTTTTTCAGTCACTAAACAAATAGTTGTAAGTAGAGGACTACCTGTATATAAGAACATGTTTTCCTCTATGGTTATGATTAGAGAGAAAAGCATATAATTTTGCTCCAAAAGGTAAAAAAAGTCAATGAGGTAACAACATAATGAGATCTCCCAGCACACCCGCTATGCTGTTCCTTCTGACCTTTGCTTCTGATGGAACCTAGATAATTTAGATGAGATGCAAATTTTTTAAAAATGATTTTTTTGGGAATGAATTATTGATATAATAGTTAAGACTCCCCGCACTTACATTATTATACTGGGCATCCCAGTGAGTGAAAAAGCAAGCATGTTGGAAGCGATGCTGCAAGATGGATGGAACAAAATTGGCAAAGTGATTGTAGAAGCTGTTAGAATTAATAGCTACTGCAAACACACTGAAACACTTGCCTCTTGGAGTTTTTAATTTGAGCTGTACATCAACCAGGCCAATGAACTCTAGGCTCCACATCTGTCAAAAACATGTCAGATGTTTTTAAGGGGCCAGTCACAATGCCTTTTTTCCTGATAGTTAGTAGCTAGTTTGCATATTTTCTTTTTTTTCTTTCTTTCCTCCCCCAACACTGGAGGTTTTAAGGAGAGATTGGACAGCCATTTGTCCCAAATGGTATATGCCTGAGGAAGGGATTGGACTGGAAGACCTCCAAAGTCCTTCCAATTCTGTTATTCTGTATTCTATTCTTTTCACATCATTTCTTAGATGTATATATCTTAAGTACATGACTTTGGGTAGCTAACAATATTAAAAATGATGCAAAATATAGAAAAACATACTGCATTCCAGGAAAAATTATGCAAGCAACCATCAGCCATTCAAGAAATAACCAACGAATTTGCTTTATCACATACCCAGGGGTCCAAGCTTGACCTCAGAGCCAAGTCTTACGGGATACAATTTCTGGTGGGAAGATATTACAGATGGTGGGAACTACAAAAAAAGGCCAATCCGTTCCTTCACAAATTATTCATTATTACAACCGTTCACACACATTCATTATATCAAATACAGGTAGTAAACTTACAACCACAATGGGACAAGAATCTTCATTGCTCAGCAAGGCAGTTGTTGAGTTGTGCCCAATCTTATTCTCATTTTTGCCATGGTTGCTAAGTGAATCACTGCAGTTGTTAAGTGAATCATATGGTCATTAAGCAAATCCTGCTTCCCCCGTTGAGTATGCTTATCGGAAGCTGGCTGGGAAGTCACAAATGGCAATCAGGTGATCCTGGGACACTACAGCCATCATAAATACATGCCAGTTATCAAGTACCCAAATATTGATCATATGAACTGCAGAAATGCTGCAACAGTTTTAAGTACCAGAGGGTTGTAAGTTACTTTTTCAATGCCACTGTAACTTCAAACCCATGCTAAATAAATGACAGTAAGTTGAGGACTACTTTCCTAATTTCAGGTCAAATAAAAAGGAAATCTCTGGAACCATTAGAATTCAGTGGTACTTTTGGATTTTGAGATAAGGAATTTCAGTTGCATTATACAGAATTATGGCATTCTGAAATGAGGAATATTTCACCTAAAGTCAAACAATATAACTATTCCTTTAGTGATCTGCATCTTAATTTGGCAGCTGATTAGTCTTGAGAAAAACTTTTTTGGGGAGGAGGAGGAGGAGGAGGACCCCAAAAATTTCAAGAGAAATGTAGCACTGGGAAAAAAAATCAGGTACATTTGTTTTCCCCATACACTAGTTGCAACCAAATGATCCTTTCACTTACGTCCCAATTTATTCACATTTAGAGCCCAATATCAATTCCCAGATTTCTTTAACTTCATTGCAATTTGCATGATTGATCACAAGCAATAAAGATTTCTCTAGAGAGCAGTTCTCCCTCAGGCTTTCTTTCATATTGTATTATTGAGCCAGTAGGTAAAGAAACAATGGCACAAAGAAGCACTCAAATCTGTATCAAACATTAGATTGCTGAGGTGACTTCTACTGAAAACAAGATCTTCACATGCATTTATCTTTCTCTATGAAAAAAAATGAGAAACCTCTAGTAGCTGACATTTGATTATACTAGCAAACACCTGGTTTGGGGGAGTGTTCTGAAGCAAACTGGCATAAAATGCTTGACACAAATAATTCACTCTTTCCATCTGTCTTCTTGGCAGCATCACCTCACCACTTAGAACCTCAGACATGATCCTGTCATCTATGTTAGACATGGTTCAATACACAGAAAACATATTTATGTACACCCACATTTACAAAAGATATGTATATATAATGTGCAATATGATAATGATGATGTTATCTATTCAGTCATGTCCAGAGGTGAATCTAGCCGGTTCGCATTAGTTCAGACAAACCAGTAGGGAAAATTTTGATTGATTTGGAGAACCGGCAAATATCACCTCTAGCTGGCCCCGTCCCTGCCCGCTCACCGCTTACCCCACCCCCTGCTCACCCGGACCCAATGTCTCTGCCTGCCTTCCCAACAAGGACATGCCTGAGGCCCAACTGCTCCTGATCTTCCTGCCTGCCTGGGTAAGTAAGCCGCTGCTGCCGCTTGCCTCCCTGTCCCTCCCCACCCGGTGCTGCGTCCCCGCACGGCCTAGCTAGCTGCCCCCTCCCCCATGGTTCCCAGAGTTTGCTGCTGCTGCCGCTTGCTTCCCTTCCCACCTGGTGCTGCATCCCCGTGCGGCCTAGCAAGCTGCCCCCCCCTCTACACGGTCCCCGGAGCTTCCCTTCCCTGCTCAGTTCTGGCCGGCAAAGAGGCGGCAGTTGCAGGCCCTTCGTGCCAGCAAAAAGTGGTGCCAGAAGCCTCCAGCCGCCACCTCTTTGCCAGCACGAGAGGCCTCCAGCCACCACTCCCGGCTCCGTTCCAGCCGGCAAAGTGGCGGCGGCTGCAGGCCCTTCGTGCTGGCAGAAATTGGTGCCAGAAGCCTCCAGCCGCCACCTCTTTGCCAGCATGAAAGGCCTCCAGCCACCACTCCCAGCTCCGTTCCGGCTGGCAAGAGGCGGCGGCTGCAGGCCCTTCGCGCCGGCAAAAAGCGGCACGAGAATCCTGCAGCCACCACCTCTTTGCTGGCACGAGAAGTTTCCAGCCACCACTTTCGAAGTAACCTTTTGCCTGCATTCAGCAGGCAGTCAGCATCACCATCTTACAGCATCGGTTATATGATTGGGTGGGCGTGGCCAACTCAACATCACTCACAGCAAAGTGCCACCGCCCCTCCTTGACACGAGTGATGTTGAGGTGGCCACGTCCACTCAGTCACATGACCCCTACCAAGCCATGCCCATAGAACCACTGGTGAAAAAAAATAGATTTCACCACTGGTCATGTCCAACTCTTGGCAATTCTATGGGCCAGGTCTCTCCATATCTTGCACTATTTCTTTGAGTGCTATTCTGTGGCTGGTATCAGCTTTGATGGCGTCCAGCCACTATATTCTTTGGTGGCCTGATTTCTTTTTACCGCTAACTCTTCCAAACATAAATGCTTTCTCCAGTGAATTTCCCCACATGATATGGGTGCAATATTAAAATTCTCTGGTTTCCCTTTCTCTTTCACACACAAAAGAAATATAGTAAACCTATATAAGGATGAAGGGACTTGGGTAAGAAATTTGAAGAAAACAACATACGTCTTAATCGGCAACTAGATAACAGTATTTGCTCTTTCACATATCTCATGGCTCAATAGACTTGATCAACCTTGTATTTGCTTGAAAGATAAGCAGGGCTGAGGCCAGTTAGTATTTTCATGTAGTTTCTTGAGTACTCCAGTTTAAAGTGGAAAATTGAGGAAGCATCCTGGATCAAGGCAGTAACAAATCAAGAAAAGACCAGATAGGTCCATGAAGCCATCAAGAATACAGATCAGCTTGAAGAATAATCTTTTTTAAATAATCTCGTTCAAGTACCTTATCTACCACTAGTTTAGATGATCTCTCACAAAATATCCACTTATTCCATTAATGAATTCCATGAATTTTGAAATAATGACTCTAGAGACACCTCTATACTCAAACCTACAAACCAACCAATTAACTGGGTATAAAAAAGTGAACCTTGTCACTAAGACCCCAGTTGTAATCCGGACCTTTAATCAGAACGGAACTTTCTGGTGTGATATATTTAAAGAACAAACAGGAATTTCAGCCTTAAAACACGTTTGTATAGAATAGATTCCAAATTCAATTCTTTAAATTCCACAGTCAAATGATTTTTTTGGGAAAAGTATAAAATTGCAAGCAATGTGAAGGAAGTCAACTTTGGCTCTTGCAGAACCATTATGAGGTAGAATAGATAGCGCTCTGATAAAGAGACTTGACCTAAGAGGAATGATCTTACTAAACAAGCGAATAATTCCATTATGGATTATAGTATCAAACAATGATGGTTTGGGAAAGAGAAAAAAGATAAAATGTTGATAAAAAGGAAAAGTCAATTTCTATTTAGGCTCCAAACTGAGACGTAAAATGGAAAACTGGCATATTGCATGGGTTAACCACAGTCTTCCACCTTCACGAATAGTAACTGTTACTATAGTTAGATGTGATGTGCCGCCACTTTTTTTTTTAATTCGGCCGCTCTTTTCCTAGAGTCTTTTGAAACCAGACTAATGGCCACCGTCCAAGCTCTCCTCTGTCGTATTAGCGCTACAAGCTCCTCACGTGCTTCCCAACAGAACTGCTGTTCTTCGTAGGGAGGAAAGAGGCAGAGTTATTATTTACCGTTTACTACTAGGCGCTTTTTACTGCTTCCCTCTTATTCAAACTGAAGCGTTGTTTGTGCCCCAAATTCTAGGTGGCGGCGGCGGCGGCGGCGGCGGCTGCTAGCCGCCGAGAAACTTCCCGCCATTTCTCCCGCGCACCGTGGGCGCCTTGGAAGAGCGAACGAAGCGGGAGGGCCGAGCGGAGAGGTCGTAAAAGGACTTTAAGGACCGGTGGTTGCTGCGGGGCAGCGCGTGCTCTTCGCCCTGGGAAAAGCGCGCGGGTCGCGCGAACCGCGCTCGAGCCTACCTTGAGCACGCCGAGACGCTCTCTATCTACACGTGGATGGGCTTGCTTAGCTGGCTTGAAAAGGAGGTCTGTTGTTCCGGAAGACCCACGGCTTGCTTCGTTGCAACTGTTTGGTTCCAGAATCCGAACACCCAAGTGGTCATTTTTATGCGATCTTGTTTTCTTTCTTTTTCTTAGCTGTGGATTTTTATTATTTTTTTTTTGGAGGGGGGGAAAGCGGGGCTGGAGCTCGATTTTGTTTTCTTCCTCTTGATGGGGCAGAATGCAACTCAGAGTCACAAGCGTGAGGGTTGTTGGTTTTGGGGTTTTTTTTGGTGTTTTTTTTTAAGAACTCCCTTAAATTCATTGGGTTCCACGCGGACTAGTTGAGGATCGCCGCTTTCACGCGCTGCCGCGTCTCCCCTCTCCCCGCACGAGGCCGAACCCCCATCCCGTTTGCAATCTTTGGAGCTGCGCATCGCAATCGTGTGTTACCTAATTCCCTCGCTCGCTCGCTGGCTGGCGTGTTGGGCATATTGGAACCCTCTGGCTAGGGTAAAAGTCTTTGCAATTGCTTTTAATGCATCGCTGATCCCTGGCCCGGGCATCCAAACGGGAAGAGCCAAGAAGCCCTCGGGATTCCACGTGCCTTCAAGCTGCCGAGGAAAAAGGCAGCTTCTCTGAGCGGCAGCAACCGCGCTAAAAACAGCAGCGGCAAGCAAAAGCAGCGGGCAGCGGGGCAAGGGGAAGCTTGGCGGGAGACGCTGCCAGTCCCGGGGCCACGCGACGGTGGGTTCCGTCGAAAGCCCGGCTGGGAGGGGAAGAAGGGGAAGCGTGAGATGAGGCGAGGCGTCCGGTAAACGTTGCGAGCGACTTCGGAGCCGGTCGTGGAGCCGCCGCGCCTGGTCGTCCCCCCCTCTCTCCCGTCCCCAAGGCTGCTCCGAGGAAACGGAGCTCGCTCCCTGCCTCTCCCCGCGTTTCTTCGTGGAGCGACGGGATCCGATGACCTAGAGCGCTCGTAAGCCATGCGACCCGACGACATCAACCCTCGGACTGGCCTGGTGGTGGCTTTGGTCAGCATCTTCTTGGTGTTCGGTTTCATGTTCACGGTTTCCGGGATCAAAGGCGAGACATTGGGGGACATCCCGCTTCTGGCTATCGGGCCGGCCATCTGCTTGCCCGGCATCGCCGCTATCGCCCTGACGAGGAAAACCGACGGCTGCACCAAATGGCCCAACGTCAGCTATTGCCCCCCGTGCGGCTGCTGCCGCAAGAAACCCCAGGACAAAGAGGTCCTGGAGTTGCTGAGGACCCCTTCGGACCTGGAGTCCGGCAGAAGCAGCTGCGACGAGCTGGCCCTGAAAGCCCGCGACGCCCAGCCGGCTGAGGTGGCCTGCGGGGGGAAAGACTCACTCGCCGCGCGGGATTGCCTGGGCTTGGACCCCAAAGTGGCTCAGGAGGAAATGTTGAGGTACTTGGAGAAGTGCTACCCGGAGATGCCCGGCGGGAACATTTTTGTGGCCGAGGCCTCTCCTTACAGTGCCTTAGACCAGCCGCGGGGGGAGTCCCCCGTCCTCGAGGGGGCCCCCGCCTCCCTCTGCCCGGCGGAGGACGATCTGAGCGTGGTCCCCAGCGACAGCATCATCGTTTGCTCCTACACGGAGAGCAGCCCTTACGACAGGTACTGTTGTTACATAAACCCCGCCGAAGACCTCACCGCGGATCCCCAGGCGATCGTTTGAACGACCCGTCCCGTTTTTGCCGGCGCTCCGAGCTTCTCTTCCTCTTCCGACGTGGCCCCGCGTTCTTTCAAACGGGGACAAACGATACTGACGATCCACCCGTCCGACTCTTTTTTTTCCCCTTTTCCCCCCAAATAACGATAAGGGTAGTAATAACATAATGATAATATTATAATCGTATATTTAGCTGGTTTTGCACTGCATGGGGCTAGCCTCCTAGCTCAGCTGTTAACTTTAAAACCTGGTGGGGGGACTGATACGCGAACCTTTGGTGCCTGAAATACTTTTCGTTTTCGTTCCAATGCAAGTAATAATGGCTTGTTCGAGGAGAATCGGCCTTTGATGTGGTGAGTTCTGAGCGGCGAGGCTTCAGCTATTTTCTTATACAGGGCTAAAGAAACGGGGCTAATTTTCGTGCACTTGCCAAGTTCAAAGTTTGTCGGGAAATGGACAGGGTGCTGTTGTTCATGTCTGTGGAGATTCTCAGTCATCTAGGCCACGGTTGACCCCAAAGGTGCTTTTTCAAAGGGCAACTGGGCTTTGCTTTTCCATGAAGAAGTTTCTCATCCAAGAAGCTTCTTCAGTTCTGACTGAAGAAGCTTCTTGGATGACGAGCGAAACACCTTCAAGGAAAAACAAAACCCAGGTTGCCTTTGGAAAATGCACCCTCGGGCGTGGTTATTGATCTTTTGCAAGTTAATAGGGAGGGAGCTCCGTTAAGATCCTTGAAGTTGTGTGCCTCCCCTTGAGTGTCATTCCCTGTTCCAACTTTTACCATGTTAAGCAAATTCTGCATTCTTACAACAGTGTTGTGTGCAGAAATCAAAGCCTGAAAACATCTGGGACAGACCTATCCATGAAGGGGAATGAGTGAAATTACATTAATACCTGAGTTTTCAAACTTTATTAATATGCCATTAGTTTCCAACTGCTTTTTTCACTCTAGTATGCTCAGTATTGCATGTCATGCAATGCCCCTTCTTCTGCATAAGGTCTCCAATGAAATGGGAATAATGATAAATGTTAAGAGTTCCGGTTTTGAACTTGCACTAGATTTTGACTTGAGGCATACTTGTGTATCCTACTGTGACTATTCTGAATGTAAAGTTTAAAATGTTATGTAACCAGCAATGCAATCTGACAAAAGCAAGCCATTTGCGTTCCATTAGTTTTGTGGGAAATT
Organism: Oxyrhabdium leporinum; assembly: GCA_032468155.1. NCBI lineage: Eukaryota > Metazoa > Chordata > Lepidosauria > Squamata > Cyclocoridae > Oxyrhabdium > Oxyrhabdium leporinum. Next base: position 9,739 of record JANHFL010002556.1, on the reverse strand, counting down.
TTGAACATGTTGCTAAATCTCTCCAGTTGAAATTTGTGGCGTTCAAAAGGGCTTAAATTTGGGTGGGTTATCCTCCTGGCTTTTTCTGCTCCCCCTCCCCTATTTTTTGATACCAGGTTAGAAGTTTAATTGGCCATGCTACAAACTCCATGTAACTCCATAACCGTGAATTCTTATGACTCAGCACAGAACAAAATAAGCCTCTCAGAAACTGCAGAATCAGCAAACCACATATACATATTTTTGTACTCTAAATGTACATGCAGCATCATTTCATATGTATGTTGCAGGATACCTTACATGGATGCAATGTGAGGAACAACATATTTAATAAATTTAGAACAATTTGCACTTTGTTTTAGCTTTTTAAGTTTGCCTAAACCGGAAATGTCTTCTAAAAGGTTTCCCAGTTTTAAAAGCCTCGTATCTTAGTCACACATATTTTATTTCTGATAGGTTTGTTAAGCTTCCTGTGATCCATCTCAGTGGAAAGGAAGAGGGAATCATGCACCATCATCCTTTGGTTTTGTCGAGAGCAGTTGACCATTTAACCCTTGTGCACGTGGTCCATCTTAACAGATAAATGAAAAATACCTGGAAGCACTTTGTGGGAAACATGGTTAGGCAACATTTATTTCAAAGCAGAAAGAAAGGGATCTTGTGTTTTCTGTTATGAATTTTTAGATTTCTATCCTGCCTTAGAGAAGACAGGCAGGCACATCCTGATTCCTCCTCCCACTTTTCCCTACTATTAACATCCTTGTGAGGTAAGTAGGGCTGACAGACTGGGTGGCCCAAAAATCACCTAATGAACTTTTATGGCTGAGGATGGACTTGAATCTTCCCAAGGCCAGGTCAGCATCTTAACCACAATACTACACTGCCTGTTGTTAATAAGCATGTGATATTTCTTACTTGTTATGTAAAATTGTTACTGGAGTAGGAAGGTAGAATGGGAACAAATCATTCTATTGGTTCCTTGCACATTTTCGGGTAACAGCTAGAAACACCAGACAAAAAGTGAGTAAGTCTACATCATCATCAAAGCAGAGGGCTGCAAAAAACTGATTATAAAGAGAACAGAGCAAAGATTTATTCCAGGACCACAGGTGGCTTTCCAGCATTTCTTTTTCAGGCCCTTAAGTTCCCCAAACAGCAAAGTTGGTCTCTTAAAGGTTCAAATTGATAGCAAGTGTTCAATGCACCAGCTTTACCTTTTCAAACTCCTGTTCTTCCTCCATTGAGGAACAGCAATTAGTTACACCCATTTCTGGAGTACGTCTTTGAAGATGCACAAAATCTCATGTGGCTTTTGGGCTAAAAAAAAGGTGGTGCATTCCTGACTGAGGTCAACATGCGCTCTCAGGTCCCTTAGAATCTTTTAGATTCTCCAAATATTTCAAAATATTAACCAGGTAACCAGATTCCATTAAGACTAGGGCATGCCACAAGGAAAGTGGAGCAAAAATTCAGGTTTAATCAAGGTGGAGATACGATGGAAGAAGGTGGAATTCAGATTGATTAACTGCATATGGGAAAAGTTCATTCCCTAGAACCAAATTACCACTCTCCGCCCCCCAAATTCTCTGTGGCATGTTCTGAACCCTGTCAAGCCCTGTTTTCTTTAAAGCCTTGAATGGTTTAGCACCACATTAACTCAAAGAGCATGTCCTGTAAATATCCAATGAGATTTTAAGATCAGATCTAAGTTCCCACCACAGCAAAGAATTTGATGTGGATCTCAACAAAGGGGGATTTTTTTATTTTTATTTTTTCTGTGGGACTCCATTTGTGGAATTCTCTCCACAGAGACTGAGCTAGCATGTAGTTGATCATTTTGATGCCAGGTGAAAATCTATTTCCTCTGGCCTTTTTACTGCACTTAATTGTACTTTAATTTGTATTGTTTTAGCTTCATATGATTGCCTTGCTGCTACTTAGCTTGCATTTTATTTGTTTCTTTTGGTATATGTTTTTATTATCTTTTAGTATGTTTTATTGTAAGTCAGCCAGTTTGGCTATTGAGCAATTTAATTTTTTTAATAAACAATAAATAACACTTTAACCCAATAACACCTACTCTCCCAAACTATTCTTCAACAGAACCTTGTTTTATGCCCATAATGTATCTCTTTGGCAAATAGCTGGGGAAAGGGGAAAATGTATTAAGAAATTAATAATATGCTTTTAAGAAATTACAGAAAGCATTGTGTTCTTTGGGGGGCTCAGCCCTTTCTATTTGCACTATAGGAATTGTATTGATCTGCTTCGGTGGGTTGTTTTAAAAATTACAAGTTTATTTAAATGAAACAGGTTGAATGTACAGAATAGATTTATGCATGCTAACTTAACTCTATGTGAGTTAAGTATGGTTAGTATGTATAATTTTAGTAAGTTAGTTAATGGGGGGGGGGATTATTTAGAGTGCCCTTAATAGCCTAAATTTGAAAAGTTTGTACAAGTGCAGGACCTGTTGCTGAAAGCCAGTGAAATCACATTTTTTTTCATTTAAATATGAGCCTTGAAGTTTAATTACAGCTTTTTAAAGGGAGTAAATAAGATAAACTGAAGGGTTACAAAACTGACCGGATACTGGAAATCAGTATTTCATTTTAAAATTCTGATAAACATTTTAGGAATGAAATAGTGAATTTTTAAAATGCATTGATTAAAATGTCAAAAATTTCACAATATCATTAATTAAACATAAAAGAATATATGCTTCTTTTCCTTTTTAAACAGTTTAGTGTACAACTCATAATTTCAACATTCATGTATTCTATTCTAAATTTTAAAAATATATTAATGATACTGGAGAAATTTGTAGTAAGAACAGTCCAAATCCATGGAACACAAAATAATTTATAAACTCTGAAAACAGGAAAGAAAAAGAGAACAACAATAACAAAAAAATTCAATAGAAGTAACAAGAACTAGAAGCATAGTTTAAGTCTTACCATGAGACTAGTCCTACGCTTATGGAAATCAATGAAACTTTCAAGGTAGAAAGCAACAGAAACAAAAGTATTGAAAATGTGAAATGTTAATGTATTCTTAAATAAAAGGAGTTATAATTGCTATTATAATAAAGAACAAATTTTTATCTCTAACATCTGAAAGCAGCTTTTTTTTCTCCAACATCTGACATCCAATTAATGCAGATCACAAAGCAAAGCAAAACAGCAATTTCATATATTGGCTATACATTGAAAAGAAATTTGGAAGAGAATAGAAGTTATAAGAAGCAAAAACATGCTGCAAAGAGAAATTACAGACAATATGAATTTTAAAAAGTACTGCAGATAAGGAACCAATTACTGAAATATTACTGACTTACAATTTGAAGCCTTATGGGTAAAGCTCAACATTTTTTCTAATTATAACAAATGGGCAGGAGAAAACCTTTACTTTGACCTAACTAATCTAACACAAAAAAATATTTAGTTACTGTATAAGACTGCAATATTTTTCTCCATTAAATCCAAGACTATCAAGTTTTTCAACTCAACACAAATCAGCATAAAGAGAAAAAGAAGGGACATAAAATGTAATAATTACTGGATGCTCTAATAAATGGCAAATTTTTCAGAGGGTATTTTTCACAACATACACAATCTCTTTAAGCACATTTTTTTTCAGTCAGTCAAAGTAACACGAGTCTCTGGTCTGATCAAGCAAGACTTCTCTTAATCATTGGCGGACTTGAATGCATGTGCATTAACTGATGCATGTGCATTTAACTGAGTTCTACAACGTGAATGAGTATCACTCACTTATGGTGGTAGTTATTTAGGAACAAAGGAATGCTTACAGGAAACAGCAAAGCTTTTGCTTCAGGAATCAGACAGCTTGGCCAACATCCCAAATTCCAAGAAAAGCCAGAGTGATTTTGAGGTCCTTGGTGAAAAAAGCATTGCATCCTTCAGTAGCAATTCAGCATCCCAAAGGTGAATTAAACAATGCCAACACAGAATGTTTATCCACATACAAAAAAAGGAATACAACAGTAATAGACAGCTTCACGACTCTTTCTCCCATTCGTTTTCTAAAGTGTTTGCTTTGCATTCAGACCTTGCATTTGTGCCCTTACTGGGTGCTTGTTGCCAGCTTGGAACCCTTTCAGCCTCCAAACAAGTTCTGAATATAATAGAGGTAAAGAATTATACCACCATGTTTTGATACAGTGCCTGGAAAAAAAATCTTAATAAAACTGCTTTGGACAGCACACCTGACACAAACTGCCATTTATTTCGTTGTCTCCTATTTTTCACATTTTAGAATGTGAGTTCCCACTTAATGTTCCCGCTCGAATGGAAATGGGAAACTGAGCAGGCTTGCTAGTTCCAAATTCTCGTGTCCTCTCTAACCTTGCCCAGTAGTTGTGTTGTAAGGCAGGAGGGAGAGTCTAAAAGAAACTGATTAACTATCCAGTACAAACCACAGTGAGTTTCTACATATAAACTATAGAGTACGTTCTCCCTAACAATCATGTTCTCTGGATAGCTGTTAACAGGGATGGTGTATAAGGGACATTACAAGGGGGAAGAATGAAACCTGTCAAGAGTGAAACATTGGCAGCTATCTGCCTTTTTGTTTCAACTTGTCCTTAGGGTAAGGGGAAAGGGTGTTGATTACAAATGGGTTAGTTGGAGAAATGAAACTTCTACAGTTCCACTGAATCTTGTGAGAGTCTGGAAACTTTACAAGGATATCTTAACAGGTGTGAAGAAGAAGGCAGATGGTTCCCATAACAAAGAGAACTTGTTTACATGGTGTGCTTGGGGCTTTGGCTGGGAAAATCATTGTTTAATACTGTGAATTGATGCCTGAGAATTTCAGTGTTAATTTTATCTTTCCATTACCATGCAATATATTCAATAAACAGTAAGCTTTTCGGAACTGGAACGATCCTGGGCTTTTATTTGGATACTCAAGCTGGATGTTGACAGAAACCTACTCTTGACTTTCACAATGGTATGATTCCTGATAGCTCCGCCCATCACAGACAGCAGTGAAAGCTGCTAACAGTTATATTTCAGTAATATTCACAGCAACCTTGGGATTGAATGTGAACTGCTAAACCATGGCTCACTTTAAACATGTTTTGTTGAACAAGAACTAGTAGCCTAACAAGCTACAAAGCGTGGCCACAAATTACAAGGATGCACTCACAACTCTTGCTAAGCCACAACCACTGGCAGAATGAAAATGATATGTATTCCTCAGGTCATCAGAGAAAATAACAAGCTAGCTATAAATAAACGGATATATTAAACTGTTAAAAGCTCTTTAAAAAAATAAACCATAGCTTGATATAACACTTGAATCTCCAAAGAGTACTTGGGTTAATCCGTGAGCTGAGAATTGTATCGGTAGTATAGTTAGTTTAAAAAAACAAGAACCTTGAGATAACTGAGATTCTTCCTGCTTATAATTTTCTAAAAAGCTACAGAGATTGGCCATCTCATAACATTCTTTTGGAATGAATTTGAAAATGGATCAATCTATACAACACCAGGAATGATACCAAAATCAATCTGGTTAATAGCTTCAGAAGTTGCAGATGGGCTTAATCCCTTCTTTGGAATTATTCCAGACTTCTTCCCTTCTAGCCAATATGTTACCATATCGCCTTTTCCCTAAAATTAAAAACAATAATAGAGCATTTCAGTAGTGTCAGTAACCATACTTTGTTTCTGAGAACATTTCCTTTACACATTATGACAATAGAGAAGCACCCTGGCCTACTGCTTTTTAAAATTAAGTTTGAATAGAGTTATAGGCAGCAAGCATTACTATGGACATTAATCAACTCAAACATGCATTTTAATTAACAGAGCTGCACGTAAAGGTTACAAGGAGGGTATGAAGTAATTTTATTTGCTGCGAACCTAAAATTCAGTTGAGTCTTAAATTAATTTGAAATGAAACATTATTTCCTATTCTTCTTCCCCTTTGAGGACTAAGGATCGAAATAATTTTGAGATGTGGCTTAGATGTGCTTCTGAAATAATTAAAAAAAACACCACGTTCTGAAAATTCTGCTAATTCTCTCTTAGTTTAATAAGCCAGCTGGGTAGCTTTGGACCTAGTCACTCCCTCTGTCTCAGCCAATTCACCTCACAGGGCTGTTGTGGAAAGTAGAAGGAGGATAGAGTATTGTGTTTGTTTGCTGCCTTGAGTTATATATTATTTACAAAAATAATAAAGGTAAGATATAAAAAAATATGAACCAGCCTTTTTGTCCATGTCAAATGTGAATTCCTCCCTCCCCAATTTGTGTTTAACAATAAGATAAGATAGATAAGATAAGGTGAGGTGAGGTAAGATAAGATATGATAAGATAAGATAACCTTTATTGTCACTTTTTTCTGTGAGCACACTGGCACACATTAATAAACTGAAATTCTGATGCCTGCTCTCAAAACAAAAAAAATATAACAACAGAGAGAGAGAGAGAGAGGGAGAGGGAGAGGGAGAGGGAGAGAGAGAGAGAGAATAGTGAATCTTTTAGTAGAATAGCTAATTTCTTTTTATCCAAATTAGAAAAGTGGTTTCAGGACTTGTCCAGGAATGTTAAGTCAGATACACAGAGCTAAACAACCTGGACTGCCTTACTGTTGTTAGTTGTTAACTAAGTAACTGATTGATTTACTGAAGACGCTCTGATTTGTCAATCAAATCACTGGTCACCAAGAAACAGCAAAATGGCTGTTTATAATAACTGAGTTTTATTTTAGAATGAAACTGCAGATATACCAGAACTGTGATGGTCTTGTACCACATGCAAGTTATTCAAATCTATTCTTAATTCTAACAATCTGCAAGGAAACCAACAAGCCGTATGCAGGCTTTGCATGGTACGTAATCTTTAGTGCTTCATTGGATCCAGTTAATGAATGCAGGACCTCTGATATACAGCACATCTATCATGCTTAATAAACACCCTACCCCCCTGACAAAAAGGCAATGCCTATAAGGAAGTTATGCCTTCGTTAGGGAGCAAATTGGAACAAAAGAAGATATTAACCAGACAGGTAGGAGTAAGCAGGGTTCTAGGCAATGAATATACGGAGGGAAACAAACTCAACGAATTAAATGAATAGGGAGAAAGAAAGAGCCACCATCTAAACCCAGTCAACAGTCTCAGGAAATTAAAAGAGCCTCTCCTGATATCTGCCTTCCAGCCACTTCTTTCTATTTTCTGATGGGACTGTTGAAAGCTGGATTTTTATTTTTTCTTAAAAAAGGCATATAGTAACTCTACCTAGTAATTTAAGGCATCAGATTAGAAATGGGGAGAGTGTAAGATTTAGTTCTGCCTTGGGCATGAAGCCAACTGGATGACTTTGAGCCAGGCACTTTCTCTTGGCCCTAGGAAGAGGCAATGGCAAACCACTTCGAAAAACCTTGCCAAGAAAACTGCAGAGGCTAGTGCAGGAAGTCCCAGGAGTCAAAACTGTTTTGAAATCATGTACAAACATATATGGCAGGAAAGAAGAAGCAATCTCAAGTGAGTTTGCTTTCAAGGCAAGTCAGGGCCAAGGAAGAAGTTCTAGGAGTCTTCGTAATAAAGAATCTGCAGGCTGAGCATTTTTTTAATTGCTGCATTTAAATAAATTGGGTGGGTGAGGGGGATACCTTTGTTGAAATGCATTTGAATATTAGTAACTCGGCTTGGTAGTTAGGCTGTTGTTCTGAGCTCCGAGCTTGGCGATTTGGTTGCAAACGTTTTGTCACCATTCGAGGAGACATTGTCAGTGCAGTTTGAAGTGTGCTCGTCTATCAATACACTGGCCTTTAAATACCTTTTTTATGTGATGCAAATGAGTGTGGATCTTGTTTGTTCGGCTACTTCTGAGTCATGGTCTGATTTCGGACTGTTTGATTGGCTGGCTGTTGTTACCGGGGCATGGTCTTTGGTTTTAAGTACCGTCTGTGTGATGTAAATTAGTGCTGTTTGTTCAGATTGTGGCAATTTGTTTGCAAACGTTTCATCACCATTCAAGGAGACATCATCAGTGCACTTTGAATTGTGTTCATCATGTCACGATCTGGTTTTGGATTGTTTGATTGCCTGGTTGTTGTTACCGAGACGTCCGATTTCTTGTGATCTGATGGGTTACGAACAAACAACGCTAATTTACATCAAATGGACGGTACTTAAAACCAAAGACGATGCTCTGGTAACAACAGCCAGCCAATCAAACAGTCGGAAATCAGCCCATGACTCAGAAGTAGCTGAACAAACCACGTCCACACACATTTGCATCACATACAAATGGTATTTAAAGGCCAGTGTTCTGACAGCGAACACAATTCAAACGACGATGTCTCCTTGAATGGTGACGAAACGTTTGCAACCAAATTGCCAAGCTCAGAGCTCAGACCAACAGCTTGGATACCTTTGTCTTTGGCACTTTTGCCATCTATAATGAAAGTTGATTGGTTGAAGCTCTCCTGCTTGCTGGTGAGAGAAAACATCTCTCAATTTTCTTCAACCGTATTTTATAGCTACATCTTCCAGGATTATAGCTTGAGGTTAAAAATAGCTTCTGGAGAACCTCAGCACAAATTAGGCTCTAGGGTGATGATATCTCTCAATACTTTGACCAAACTGCAATTCCCAGGGTCCCTGGGGTTAAACATTAAATGCAAATTGGCCTAAGGAGTGATTCAAACATAAATGCAATTCATATTTCAAAAACAGACAGGAGGGTTAAAACAAAATCTGCTAAAGAATGACCATGCATTTCCCATTTGGGGAAAGCTTGAACATATTTACCTTGATTTGCAAATTCCCCCGGCACACCAATACATACTCTCCAATCTGTTGCAGCAGCTGGTATGTGCTTGAACTGCACTGTATTTTGAGAGCTAAAGGGAAAATGAGAAGCAGTGTTGCCTATGGTTTTCATAGTTAAAAAAATCCATTTTCAAAGACAATGAACAATAGATATCCTGACTCTTAAAACAGCTCATGCTTCTACTATTATGCTAACCTTCAGTCTTACTTTGAAAGCATCTTAGAATAAACATATGACTGTCAACAAAGGGTCAAGGCCACAGCTCTACATCTGATAGTATTTGTTAAGGTTAGAATTGTTGACAGAAGGATTCTTTTACCTGCCAAGGAGGGCTTCCGACTTACATATAATTTCACCTGGAATTTACTGCTATTCATTGTGTAAACAGCAAATATAAAGTCTTCCTCTATATCAGGAATATCAAACTCAAGGCCCGTGGGCCGGATCTGGCCCATAGGGTGCTTAGATCTGGCCTGCAGGGCTGCCTTGGAAACAGGAAAGGACCGGCCCATGGTGCCTTTGCCAGCGAAAACGGACCTCGGGGGGCTGCACGTGGCTCCTGGTCTCTATTTTCAGCCATGACAGCCTCATGCAGCCCTGTGCCAACGAAAATGGAGCTCAGGGGAGCCGTGCATGCCCCCCCCAAGCTCCATTTTCACTGGCAGAGAGCTAGCAAAACAAACTAAAAAGAAAACAAAAGGAGAAATTTTCCCGTTTTGCATTTGAGCATGCTAGAAGGGATAGGAAAGGAGAAAGGGAAAGAGGAAAAACAAAGAAAAGGAAGGGGAGATGGGAAGAGCAAGGAAGGAAAAATAAGCAAAGAGGGGAAGGAAGAAGGAGAATGAAGAGGGAAGGAGAAAGAAGAAAAGGAAGGAAGGAAGGAAGGAAGGAAGGAAGGAAGGAAGGAAGGAAGGAAGGAAGGAAGGAAGGAA